>JAZGTI010013909.1:0-12521 GCA_036877585.1 Botia kubotai
TGAAAAATAACATGGATCACCAAATAATCACCAATTCTGAGCCTTCAAACTTTGGAAACTTCTCAAGCTAAATGACACGTCCTGCTAAGGTTTTGTCTGAAGTGAGTGTTCTTATTTTCACAGGAAGTTCTGTAGGAACAGGAAGTGAACTGGTTTCTGAGTGTTGTTTCTGGCATTATATATATATATATATATATATATGCATGTGTGTATGATGCTGGTTTTTCCACCTAACAATTTTAGGTGGTAAGAATGTTTCCCTAACGTTTCCATTAAGTAACCAAAACAATGTTATTTTGAAAGTTCACGGAACATTACATCAACATCCAGTAACAACATCCAGTTTTTCAGATTAACATTATTAACATTATTGCTTGGTTACAATACATCAAAAATGTTCAAACAACTTAAGAATAACATATATCATATGTGATATATAATAAAGTTTTATTAATGTTACTGCAAAAACATTTTAATAACTTTGAGAGAATGTTTAGTCAGCCAGCGTTCTGAGAATGTTCCCTGTTCGTTAGGTCTTTGGTCTCTCTCATCTTTCTTCTGCTGTTGTTTTGTGATGGGAGGTGGTGGTACGCGGGGAGTCTCTGCTGGTGCAGTGCTTGTAGGCGGAGGGAAGTCTAGGGGCAGTCAGTGTAAAATAAATATGGACGTATAGAGGCAGCCGGGGGAGGATCATCTGTTTAGCCATCTGCTCACACCACTGTGTGTGTGGATCCACATCCATGACTGCTCATTCTGCCGAGATGTGTGTTTCTCCAATGCAGCTTGAAGTGAGACGTGCACACACACACACAGGCTATTTAAATAAGGGACATAGCATAGGCTTTTTTGTCCAGCTAATTGTGATTGGTTTAGACTAATCCTAATGTAAAACTTGGTAACAGTTTTCAGTAAGATTCCACTCGTTTACATGAATGAACACTCGTGTTCATTCATTGTGCATTAACTAATGTTAACAGATACTACTTGTTGAAATTTAGATTAACTATGATGAAGTGCTGTTAATTGTTAATTCATGTTAACTAGTGTAGTTTACTTTATATATCGTTTTTACAAATGAGGACACAACGAAAGCCCCCAAAGGCCAGTTTTGTCAGATTTAGCTTGTATCTTTGGAGGTAGATTTGTCTCCAAAGAATAGATACATGCGTTAAAAAACACACACACTTCCTTGGTGGATTGGGTGCTTTCATTGACTGGACATGCAAACACAACACAACCCTGATATAAACACAACATTTACAGCCAATCTTACACACACTCTCAGTACATTTGTTCACACTGCCTCACACAAAAGCAAAGTGATTTCAGCAGTACATTCCCAGATTCTCCGCGCTCCCCATCAGTGAGCTCAGAAGCCGTGTATCCTCGTCTGGGCTCTGATTCAAAGCATGCAGCGAGTCTCTGTGTGTGTGTTCCTCTGAACTGCTTATTTAGCAAAGCAGCTGGCATGCTGCAGACATTAGGAGAGATGGATGGAGAGACGTGCCAGCCTGGAAAGTGATCACTGATTGTTCATTTGGCAGGATCCAGCGTGCCAGCCTGGTGCTTTCTGTAAGCAAGAGCCCCAAATTCAGAGGGGCTGAAATTTTGTGCATGTCATTTATTCTTCAGGGGTGAGGGAAGGTTTGGAGTGGATGTTTATTAAACCCCAGAGCAGTTCATACGCTCATCGATGTATTTTAATAGTGGATTCCTGCTTATACACTTGTTACTGTATACGGTCAGCTGTACGTATGCATATAGACATACATGTTTGACCGCAAATGACAATGCTTTACATAGAGAGTCACACAGCCGTTTAATTTAATGTGTTTCTGCATCTGGGGATCAATAGAGAGTTGATTGTGATTTATTGATTGTGATTTAATCACCTGTCGAGCAGAAACATCGTGATCAAACACAGTCTGATTGTTTCGTTCACTTTGTGGAACGCCGGGCAGGACAAGTCGTGTTCTGTCTATAGTGGTTATGTGTATGTGCTTTACAACCGCCTGTAAAGTTGGGCGGGGCTAATATTGATGTGTGCTGGCTCCTCCCCCTCTCACAGAGTTCTGGAATGACCTCACAGCTTTGATTCCTCAGTGATGTGAGTGCTTTGTCTAGATAACTCAAGTCAGGAAGGAAAGAACGAGACTAAAGACGATGACTAAAGTGACTCTCGAGTTTGAGGTTTCCTGACCGCTACAACCTAAACTCAGAACCCCAGCAGAGTAAAAACAGACAGTGGAACTGTGGGGGTCACAAAATTTGCCCCTGTTCTTTCCTACTCACGTTTCCTCTGCGGCCCTCCAGGGTCTGTTTCCTTTCCTCTCTATAGACTCACATGCAAATTAGACCCAAAGGGTTTCCTCGGCTGTAAGACTAAAAAGAGGGAAGACAAAAGCAAAGCGAATAAATGGTCATTACACTAAAGAGATCTGTCGGTCCTGCAGGTCTGAGAACTCTGTTCTGTCTCACTGTGCCCTCTTTGATACTGAATGTTCGTCTCTCAAACGAGTCTTTGTTCTCAGCCTGCCTGTGCTCTAGTGTTGTTGTCTGATAGACTCCGCATTCGCTGTGCAGTAATTCAGGGTTTTGCCTGTTTTACACTCTCTCTCTCTCTCTCTCTCTCTCTCCGTCAGTCGTGTTTGAAGTGTCTGGCATTTGGCAGCCGAGTGTGAGGGCTTTGAAAATTGGCCTGGCTGAAAGTTTAATCCCAGCCTGTGATTCACAGGAGGTGGAGAGACACATACCGACTCGATGCATTTGAACCCGACTGCAGTAACACTTCTCTCAGAATGACCTTATCAGCCCCAGAGTCTCCTCATTAACTTCACGAGAGCGTCTGAGGAGTTCTGAGTCTGGACTGAAGAAACCAGAGAACCAGGAGCAGCTTGTTTCTTTAGGTAAAGGAGTCACACACCTCTTTTCCAGTTAATAGGTGCTGATTGTGTGCTGATTGTGTGATCCAAACGGGTGACTTAACTGACTGGGTTACAATATAACCTGCCGACAAACACAGTGTATTGGATTCTCTCTTTTGAGTCTTACTCCTAGTTATGAGAACATACAGAACCCAATCCATCATTTTGAGTCACTTCGACCCAGAAACACTTTTTGAGTTTTATGCACTAAATTTAAAGGAAAAGTTTCATCTTTCTAATGACATAATTATGTTGCTGAGATACAGTCATTTAAACGGGGTTTTAGGAACGCAGAGCGTTTAAGACATTAATAGCATAATAAATCAAAACATTGAATGCATGTATGTAATATAGTGATAATATACGAAGTTTTATTTATGCTCGTGTCCAGTTAATTAGGTAGATCAACTTTTCTGTGGTACATAGAACATGACAGGTGATGACAGGTTGTTTACATCACTGGCATCTGAAACTGTAATTGCACGATTACATGAGAAGTGATGTGCGCGAGGAGCTGTTCCATTCAAAACATAAACAGCAATGAATTTACACATAGTATTTGTGATCATTTCAGATGGACAGAGAAACTACAGGCACAACAAGCAGAGAAACACAGTGTTCGTCATTTGAATGTAATTTACCTCAGGCTCTTCATGTGTACACAGGTTTGTTGATTTACAATAGAAGTGATCCAGTTTTGTTTTCCTGTTGTTATTGTTCCTGATTCAAGACCTCTGTTTGTTTTTAGAGGAATACACACCAGAACCTCGCTGGTAGAATAGGTTACTGGTCAACCTTTGCTGTTCCAGTTGTTGTGGGAGAGGGACTCATCTTTGAGTGGCTCTGTCTGGCCTGCCACAGAAGATGCTGTGTTTGTTCTGTAAATCAGGTCAGTATAAGTGATCTCTGGTACCTCTGCTGCTTTTTCATGCCATTGTGCACGCAAACACTCGAGCTGGTTAATCTCAGGATCTGTTTTGAGGAGGGTGACGGGTTCTGATCATCAGCTCACACGATCTTCCCCGAAGAAACCCCGTCCACTCTGATAAGCGCTAATCCCAGCTGACACAGAAGCGTGACAGAGATGCATTAAACTCATGGCAGCGATCAGAGCTTCAGGCCAGCTATTAAATGAAGGGAGGAATTACTCTTTCACTGTATCTTTCTCCTGCTATCTTTTATCTTTCTGTTATTTCCCTCTGTTTCTCTCTCCTTCACCCCGATGGCAAGCTGGGACTTGGGGATCGATTCTCCTCACCGTCTTACTGTCACGCAAAAGACAACACATCGCCGCGCGGTGACCACAGCGCCGCGCGGTGACCACAGTGCCACGCAGACACTATTTCTTGGGTCATCAGGTGAGCGGTTTTCTTCCTGTGTGATGCTCTTCAGTGCATCTGCTGGATGCATCAACACACTGTCTCTCCAGATGTTTCATGGATGTTCTCTACAGGTCTTCAACTGTAATGATTTATCTGCAGTCGATGGTGCCGACCTACGCTTATAAAACCATTCACCACACGTAGCGTGACACATAACTTTTAATGTATCATTTTGCCTCCAAATAGAGAATAATAGAGAATATTTGTTGTTGTCTGTTTTGTTCTTGGAGTCTCATGTAAACAGACTGTAAGAACAACAGATGCACACGGTCCCTGATGTAACCGTTAGAACAAGAGATGTGAAATTCAGCTAATGCTGTACATTCTACATTAGTGGTACTTTTGCGCTGTGTAGCAAATTTGTATGTATGGAAAACCTGATTGACTTACAGTGTTACATTTGTGCAGTATACACCAAAGCATAACTGTCTGAGATATTGTATTATAATTGTATATAATATGTATTGTCATTAAAAGATGCAAAATAACTATTTATTTAATAGACAAGATAACTCAAGGCCACTAATCATACAACCTAGTCATGTTGTGTATGCTTATATGTATCATAAACATATATAAATAATTAACACTGCATACTTTGCACCTGTTTTCTATAGTATTTCAAGGAATAGGTAGGGCTATATAGAGACAGACATAGAAAAGCACAGTTTTAGGTATATTTTTGGAACAAGAGTTCACACAACAGCAGGTGTGTGTGTGTGTGTGTGTGTGTGCTGTACACGTAAAGCAGTATGTATTTCCAGAGGTTGATTTTGATTAGCCTACAGCACACACTGTGTACAAAACCAGCTGTGATATTTACTTGAGCTCATTTTCACACTTCCCAGATTTGCGAGCGTTTGAAGAAACACTATTGACTGATTGTAAAGTAAACACATTCTGCTGCTGTAGGTGTGTTTATAGAGGACCAGCACATCCTCCATAGATTTCTCCTCACTTCCTCTTTCCGCTGCTTTTACTCTCTCCTCCCCAGAGACCAGCATCCGAGCAGCTTCAGAATCTTTGAGCCGTGAGGAAGAAATGAGAGGCTGCCCACAGAAAGCCTGTTGCAGACGCGTGTGTGTGTCCGCATGTGTGTGTGAAGGTATGTGTCGCACTGTGGTCCACCTGTCTCATAGCCACACTCATCATCAGCTTTATCTGTCATCCCCTGAATCAAAACAGGAAATGAACCATCTGTTGTTTCTTGTGACCACACAACACACACAACACACACACACACTCGTCCCCAGTAGCTGATCCCTCCCCATCGCTTCCAAATCTACAGTCTTGTGTTTTCTTGCTCCTGTCAGGACGGCTTCAGCTTATGTCTGGGGTGGATTACACGTGTGCTCTGTGTGTAGACTATGTTGGGATTTCCTATCTAACGCCCCACTTTTATTATAAATATATAATATTAAATATACGCCCCACTATATTTAGATTTGTTGTGTATTTTAGTTTAGAAAGCTTCTACTTAAGCTGGTTTGCCAACTGGCTTCACTTGTCAGTGACCTGTTTTGATAAAAGCGAGTGCTGCTTTAGCCGGCGAGCAGATTGGTTGGCGAGGGTGCTAGCATAGCGCACGTTGCAAAAACACGGCACAATGCTAATCAGGAAGTCGTATATTCTAGTGCTGATTCCCTGCAATTACTTGCAATCAGCACTGGAAGTGAGCCACAGTCATTTCAAAGAGTCGATGTACTCTGTGCTACCTCAGACAATTGAATGAACAAAAGCACTTTATTAGGGGAATTACTGTGAGCGAGGAGTGTTTTATAGTCTGTTAAAATGCTGTAGAAGATGCTTGAAATTGAGAAGTTTCTGCATCCAAGTGATATAATAAAAAACGAATGCGTGACACTTTTTTGTGCTTTGGAAAATGTACAGAGCTGCCAAAAAGCTAATTAGATTGTGCGAGAGGCAATTTCTGCCAGCTACATCGTCTTTGTGGCTTTTTTCTAATCAAATAACATAAGTTAAAAAAACAACTTGTCTAATAATGTTTTTTTCACACCTTCAGGGGCCAAAATAACATTTTCTCCATCTCGGTACCAATAAAACTTTTTCAATATTTATGTTTTCAATTAGAAAAGCTGCATTTTTGATGAACCCGCTGGAGCAGCCTGACATTTGACCTGATGGAGATATGAACATCACATGATTGTTTCTCCACCTCTGTGTACTTGTGTCATGTGGTTTTGTCATGTAATTACTGGTGTATCTTAAAAACAAATCCCCAAAAATACATCATGCCCTCCTGCAGACCCCAGAAGCTTGTTTTAGTTTGGTTTCTTAGTCCAAAGCTTCTGTTATCTTCTACTGATCCAGCTGTCGCGTGTCAGTCAATAAACCTACAGCCTGATTTTCCATGAGATGAGATCTCTGACATTCAGAAATCAAAATCCGAGTGTGAGGAGGAGAATGAAAACAAATAAAGCTGGAGGTGGATACAGTTAGATAAAAAAGAAAGAAGTTATTTCATAGCAGCACTTTCACCTTCATCAGATTCAAAGCTTTATTCTTTCTGTTATTTAGATGTTAACCATAACAGATGTGTTTTGTTGATGCTTCAGCTAAGCGGTTAGATGCTGCTCCGCAATGCATGTCAGATTTCTGTCTCTATTGTTAGTCATCTTAAATCAGTCAGATGACTTTTTGGCAGCATCCACACTGATCACAGATCAGTGGAACAGTTAAAATAAGGAGGGGGATTGCTCAGTATTATGACCTGCACTTCAGCACGCGAGGGTTTACTCACTGTTTACTCACTCTATGGTTACTTAGGCAGAATAACTGCTATAGAAATGCAGCACATTAGAGCTGTCATACTGTTCCACCAAATCTCCCATAACGCCTCAGTAGCAAATCCCATCTGCTAATCTGTTAGATAAAGAACTGCTGGTTCTTTATAGGTTTCAGCTTTAACCCTCATCCTTTTTGATCCAAGTGCTATGAGACTTACCCAGCTAAAGTAAAACTGCTGTCACACACATGTGTGTGTGTGTGTGTGTGTTTGCTGCTCTTAGTGCTAAAAACAATGTTGTGTTTGTGCAATATGAAGTAAAACAGTTGTGTCAGCTTATTTCTATTTATATATGCTTTTAAAAATACTTAAAAGTTGAAGTCTTAAATCTTGAATCATTTCTTTCACAGAAAAGTTCTGTGGATGTTAAAGGTTCTTAATGGAGCCATACAGTCAAAAATGGTTCTTGTATGGCATCGTGAAGCATCTTGTAACCAGTGTAACATCACTCTACAGAAAACTGTGGTCATGTCTACATGCTTCTCGTTGTGTCACTTATGAGTTTTGCATTAGCTGCTTCAGAGGTTAGGGTAGAGTTACTGTGAGACTTCAAGTGAAGTGTCTGAATGATGCATGTGAACCACCTTCTTCTTTTTGAAGAGCACCTACTGCTTCTAAAGGCCTTCTAGAACAGTCTGCCAGGAGATGTTTCTCCCCATCTCCGATACAAAGGGAGGGGTCTTCTCCTTTTCTTCAGAGACCCATCTACACACTCTTGTTGTCCATATGGCTGCATGTTGGAGCTTTGGATCTTCTCAGCATCCCTCACTGAAGATGCAAAGAGCTTAAACTGAGCCAACATGGTGTCCTCCAACATCACAGACCCATCATAGTCCTCCAGCATCACAGGTCCATCACAGTCCTCAAGCATCACAGGCCCATCACAGTCCTCCAGCATCACAGGCCCATCACAGTCCTCCAACATCACAGGCCCATCACAGTCCTCCAGCATCACAGGCCCATCACAGTCCTCCAACATCACAAGCCCATCTGAGTCCTCCAACATCACAGGCCCATCACAGTCCTCCAGCATCACAGGCCCATCACAGTCCTCCAGCATCACAGGCCCATCACAGTCCTCCAGCATCACAGGCCCATCACAGTCCTCCAGCATCACAGGCCATCACAGTCCTCCAACATCACAGGCCCATCACAGTCCTCCAACATCACAGGCCCATCACAGTCCTCCAACATCACAGGCCCATCACAGTGACTGGTTTTCAGCATCACTACAGTGAATGTGTGGAGCAGGGCTGTATAATTCACTTTTAAAGCGTTATATTGAATCCAGACAGGACAGATCGACTAAAGCCTCACCCAGGGAATAAAGCTTGTCACTCTGCTTTCTCTGCCAGTTCCTTTCTCCATTTTCATTTTCCTTTTCTCTCTCTGTGGGGATTTTCAAATAAGACACTCTCTGTTCTACTGTATCTCTGCGGCTAGCTGAGCCGCGTCGCATCTTAATTAGAGGTTTTATGCTTCTCCCAACTTTCATTTCTTATTGCTTCACGTGTATTTCATTTAAAAGCCATAATGGAAGCCGATTTCACCTCTCTGGCTTTGAGAGAGAGAAAAGAGCGTCATCGACAGCTCCATAATGTTGTGAGGGGTGTCATGGATGCTCCTGAGCTGCCAAAATAGAAAACCATGTTTCACGGTTGGTAGAGCCCTTAATAGGTTCATAACGTTTTTATGATTATTTAAGGATTAAAGACTTTAAATATTATTTGTTGAAGATTGTATGAATATGAATATATTTGGAATTTTTAGAACAAGTATATTATAAATATTCGATATTTATATGAGAAATTATTTGATTTGTTTAAAACTTCAGCTCTTTCTGTCTTTCCTTTTGACGTGTGTGTGTACATGTTTTCTAACACTGTAAGGATCACATATCCCCACGAGGGAACCTGAGTATGAAACATACTAAATAATGCTAAATGAGTCATTATGTCTATGGAAGGTCTTCATAAGGCATAGAAACAAGTGTGTGTGTATTTTTGTCTTGTACACATGTGGGACACATTGCTGATGGTTTTGTTCTTTTGTTGTCAAGGTTACTATGAGGTGTTATGGGGAATGGATGGAGAGTTGAACTGTTTTTGCTGCTGTACATTACAAAATGTGCATCTTTAATTTTTAACGGCTAATGAATTTTTAAACATGGGAGTGGTGTGTCATGTCTGCGGAAATAAAATGACAGACAATGACACGAAACTCAAGAAACTGGATTTTTAGAAATCAAGAAACTGGATTTTTAAATGGATGGCGTAATACAACAGAGCGACTCTAAGAGAAAACCGAATTACCTGATGTTTGCTTGCTTGCAGTGCGTGGCAGGTAAAATGAACAGCAAATCTGTGATGCTGGCGTGTATGGCCGTGTGCTTGCGTGAGCTTTTATTTCTGAGTGTGTCTCGTGGACTCCAGCCAGTGCTGGAGAATATAACTGTGTTTTTGTGTGTCTGTTGTTTGTGTTTCAGTGTGTATGCACACACATGTGTGTGTGTGTGTTGCACACTGTCATGCACATAAATTTAATTTTGCAGATAGGAAACATGAACACAAATGAATGTGCTGGTACGAGAGGATGTTTTTAGCCTCTGGCGGCTTTTCTTTTTTCACAGTCTTATACTATGACAAACCTGTCGGCGCTCGGCTGGCTAGTCAAACTGTGATCCTTCATAGTACCCAGTTAGCTAGCAGCAGATAGCGCCGTTCTGCATGTGTATTTTAAGGTGATAAACCGTACTTGAGCTAAACATACCCCATCATCCCTAAGCTCCGGGTTCAGGGTCTGGGTCCCTCTGGCCAGACATAGGATAAGAAAGGAATGGGATGGAGAAAAAGTGTTTAAAATCAGGAAAGGTCAGGCAGATTGGAGAATATAAAAAGGAGAAATGTGAGTCAGAAAATTGGAATGTAGAGAGAGCACAGGATGACCTCTGGGAGAAGAGGAAGTCTAACCTAACTGCTGGATTTCTGTGTTCAGGAAAAAGGCATTTTGAGGACGATATGAATCCCGCAGTTTACCGTATTTCCAATTCATCTCTATACTGGAGCGTTCAGATGTTCGGCACACCGCAGGCAGGAAGAGCGACGGACCACTGTAAGAACATTGTGCTTATCTGACACCCCCCACAGCAGCACCTGGTCCATTTCTATTGGTGATCTAACCTGCAATGAGGAGATAAACACCAGCAGCCAATTTCCATAAATTCACTTATCAGAGCCCAACAAGCTCTCTAAAACTTGTTTGACTGACAGAGCAGCTTTTTGGGATTCTGCAGGCATGTGGTCTCCCCCACCCATGTGTTTTATGTGGACGCCCAAACACGCGAATACATTCTAGCCTCCCGCTTGTTTTGCCTTCTTGCTCGCGCGCATGGACAAGAGGATAGACGGGGACTTGTGCACAATACTCAAGTCATCTCTGTCAGACAATTAAAAGATGCGAGAACAATCACACGCGCATACGAACATTCATTCTGCATATATAGACGAGTAAGAGCGCTTTATTTTTGGCAGCAGATGTGAAATGAAAAGTCAGGCAGCCAGTAAGGAAATCAAACAAGGAAAATTAAATTTTGAAGAGTGATGCTTTCACCTGCTGAACTTATCAGCATGAATTTTTCATCAGTGCAGAGCAGTTATATTACCTGCGAGTCTTTAGCCAGCCACTCAGTAAGAGCCCTTTTATTTCTATCCGTGCGCCTCAGCCTCGAGATGTTTTCATAAACGCAACCCTCTCAAACTCACAGACAGAGCCTCATTCAATCAGACAACACATCAAGGTCATTCTGTTTATTTCTACACCTCTTGAACAGAACAGGTTATAATAATGTGGAAAAGAATGTTCTACTGGATTCACTGTTTTGTGGTTCTAAACTAAGCTTGTTTTCAACACTACTCCAGATGCAGGTTCTGACTTCTCAAGACTCTGGAATCTACTGCGTGACGAGGTCTGGGCTTCTTCTGCATCATTGTTGTTATTTCCCCAACATTTTCGTTAAGTTAGAAAAATGTAATTAAGTCGAAATATGCAAATGATTGATTTACAGAGACACAATAACCAGCTAACAATTTTAGATTGTAAGAGCATTTCTCGAACGTTTACATTAGGTAACGAAACGTTAAAAACGTTGTTAACATTACTGCAAGAACATTTTTTGATCAATTTGAGAGAAAATGTTAGCCAGTGTTCTGAGAACATTCCCTGTTAGCTGGTAGCTTGTGCATCACACATACTTTTCTCAGTATCATTAATAGCTTAATACTAATGAAATATTGGAGCTCAGAAATCTGTCACGCTCATTATTCTTCTAGTGGCCGGTCCTTATGTTACCAGACTCCAGCCAGCTGCCAGGGCTTCTCTGCGCTGGGCTGATGTTCCACACAGACGGAGAGAATACTCACCCCTTCCAACCTACTGTTTATTTAAAATGAGCCCGAAATCACTACAGACTGGTACACAGAAATTCCCCTGAGCTGAGCAGGTGTTCATCATGCGTGCTTTAAATATATTTATTTTCACTTCTTTGAGGAGAGTTTGCATCCAGATGGTTCCATTCCACTGGTTCTGTCCACCTGCAATGGAGACCTCTGGAGACCATCTGAGTGTGCTCCAAAACTTAATGTAGGACTGATGCAAAAAAAACTGGAATGGACAAGTAGGTCTGTTCTTCAGGTGTGCTTCCGTCTCTTCACCTTGTGTATTTGGTGGTAGTTGGGATTTTCAAGCAGCGCTCATGATTTTCACAGCTGCTGTGGCGTTTCAGTGAAGTGAAAACAAAGTCCTGCATCTCTCTCACTCCTGGGAATGAGTGTTAATCTGTTATTTTGCTGCACCTGTTTTGGGTGGTAGAGGAACATATGAGCCCCTTGGAAAACCGCGGTTGGAGAAATTGTGTCAGGATGTTTGAAGCATGCTTGAATTAATTTACTCATTTTTCTATTTTGTGTCAGAGAGCGAGTGAGGGAAAGAGACCTTTTCTGTTTCCTGTTGCCCCCCCACCTGCTGCCAACAAGATGGTCCCAGTAAAGCAGTTTTTAATAATTCACATTCTGTTTTAGAGTGATATGACTGAAACACTTTTAGAAGCAAGCAGTGCGGTGCATGTCCGTTGACACAATTCAACAGTTGTGTCACAGGTGACTGTGAGAGTGCCAGTAAAAATGCTAGATGCTTCAGGGTTCTCATCTTACAACCAGTTTATGAGTGAGCATCAGTTTAACTTCTGTAGGTATTTGATCAAAGACCTGGTTTGTTTAGGTCCAGAAATGCTGCTTTAAAGTACATTTTTGAGAGAGAATTTGAATTTTAGACACCATTTTATTTAACAAAATATACTCTGAGCACAACCCTAAAACATCAATGACCACAAAACTCAACAATCATTGCAACATA
>JAZGTI010013911.1:0-14482 GCA_036877585.1 Botia kubotai
AGAAATCCTTGGCCTAGCATATTCTGCATAGGATCAACTGATGTAAGATTGACACCCACCTATGTACTGAGACAAAATGTCTAGGGACAGAATGTTCAGTTATGCCTTCATCTAGTTTAACCATGTTAAAGGTTGTTTCCAGGAGAGAATATATTTTGAACATTAATTAATAAGTATAAGAATACTATAAACAGACAATAAGAAAATACATGATCAAAGAATTACATGGATACATGATTAAATTTCACCACAACTCCTGTGGTCCTTTGGTGTCATGAAACACATTTTCCATCTGCTTTTATCTATTTTATAAACTGTTAAACTGTGCGTAAGCTATTCGCCAGCCTGTGAAAACTGGTGAGTCTGCTGCTGAACAATGTAGCTACTGATTACTGTGCACCAATGCTCTTTCTGAAGGAATTGCTCTTTCAACACACTTATAGGTAGCTCATTCCGAAGGTCAGGCTAATTATCTTGTAGCGCAAGTTCACAAGAGCAGTTTAATTGTTCGATTAAGCCTGAATGCAATGTGAAGAAAGGAGATTTAGCATTCTAGCTATTCATAGACAATTGGATTTCTTTATATAGATTAAAGTTTTTTCTCAGACTGATCAAAAAGTCCAAAATCTCTTACAGTCTTCAAATTTAACAGTTAGAGATTCTAGTCTCTAGCAAGATCAGCATGAAAAAGGTTTTCAGGGAATTTTTCAGAGTGTAAGTCAGTAAAAATAGATCATAGGGTGAAGGTAATGATAGAATTATGTAACACAGCATTAGTATCATGTTAATGCATTATGCAAACTATAGAAAAAACTAATCATTGAGAGCATAGCATTTTGCTTTATACTAATTTATAGGCTATCATGACAGTTTACCTGTCAATTATCTTCTATGCCATATTATGAACAGGTTTGTGAGTCTTTTAAATCTTTCTCATTTTTATTTTAGGTTGTATGCATTTGCCTAAATATACAAATGTTGCAAAGAGTAAAAGAGATTAGCATGAACAACCTACAAATAGACACAACCTCCAATCATCTTATTTGTGCATCATGGGTAATACACACTCCCTAAGAAGAACCCACATACTATTCTTGTATCTTGTCATTCATTCATTCATTCATTCATTCATTTGAGCTTATAAATATATCTGTTCTATATAAAAGTCACTGTATTAGTAAAATTGCAGACACTGTAGGAAAACTAAATGGATTCGCACACAAACACAATGTAACAGTGAAATTAATAATACTGTGCAGTGGAAGGGCTTCATCATCTGTTTAACCTTTGCAGAGAGGACAGCCGCACTTGGAAGCCACTTCATTAGGGTAATTTCGAACTGATAATAAGCACTCTCCCTCTCACTGTTTGGCCTTTTTTCACATCTGACCTGAGACACATGGGTCTCCTTGGCCTCCGCAGTGAAGGAGGTGTTTTCACTTGTTTCTGCTGTCTGCTAAAGGGTTGACCTATCCATGTGTCTGTGATTGACTGAACAAAGTGGTGTGTAGTTCCATCTTAAATGTGCACTCTGACATGTTTTGTTTACATTGCTCTGGCCAATATAACAATAATCTTGGTCAATTTATTCATGTAGCATTGTGGATGGAGTAAAACGGTTTTACTGAAAAAAGGTGAAAAAAGGTTTTCAGTTACTGGTGCCATTGACAGAAATGCTATTCTTAGTCAGTCATGGCTAATTTATTCTGTGTGAGAAAGTGGTCATTGATGATAAAACTTACTGAGTGCAATTTTAACTGATCTATGATTACAAATAAAACTTGATCTTTGACCTTACACCTCATCATATTCCATAACAAAAAGAAAGAGGTTCTGCTCAAAACAAAGCACATTCTATTTAATATTTAAAGACATATCTCAAACGCTGTAATTTATGCATATGTGACATGGCAATACAAGGTCTTATTTTATTATGTGATTTTTCCTGCTGGTTGATTGCATATCTTAGATCTGGCCTTTATGCATTCTCTGTCATCAAATATCAAAGCAGAGCTCTCTGATTGCAACATTTCATTAACTATGCATGGGAGGAACTTTAGATTGAACTGAAATATGGTTTTCTGCTTTATTTACTGCAGACCAGCCAAAATGCTGGCCACATGATGATTTACCAGCAAGATTTTACAAAAGCTGTCGTACTGATGCTAATTTTCCATCAAGGTGGAAGGTGTGGTTAATGGATGAGTGGATAGAGAAAAAGAACATGAATGATTTAGTCTGAATTAAAGTTGATCCCTTTGTAACAGAATCTAAAATCCATTAATACGATGACAACATGTATTAGGCAGGTGAATTCTGAATAAACAAATTTATGTAAATGCATTTATCGGTCTAAGAACTGGTGGAGCAGTGATTTATGTAATGTATGCTGTGTTTTTATAACATGTTGACAGAGGTAAAGTTATTCCTGATTTTTTGTTGCTTTATCGAGTGAATCAACTGCTCGACTCCAGGTGCCGGGGCGGCAGGATCCAATACCTAGTTGATTGGGAGGGTTACGGTCCAGAGGAACGCTCCTGGGTAAATGCAGGTAAAATTCTGGACCCAACCCTCACAGAGGAGTTCCATAGAGCCCATCCGGAGAGACCCACCCCTATGCCTCGAGAAAGACCCCAGCGTTGCTTTTCTCCTCGCGTCAGGAGCTGTTTGCAGGGGGGGCTCTGTTACCGCTCTGCCTCCTCCGCGCTGCCTCCTTCGCGCCACCAGAGGGAGCCTTCTCCAGAGTACTAGTTTCAAACTAGTATATCGTTGATTGTTTGCTGCCTGCCTTCTCGTTTTGATTTTGTCTTGCCCTCATTGCTCTGTTTGCCGGTGTTAACGTATTTTCTATTGAAACAGGAAGTTTGGGGATAGATGTCAAAGTGCTTGTGCCTCTAAAAAATGTAAACAGCCAAAGACTTTAGTAAGACCCAGCCATGATCCATTTGCTATATGTTGCTGCTATTCTGGACAAGTTGGTATTTTGAAGTGAGGAATCCTCATTTGAGAAAGCATTTGCTTGAATAAATATATGTAGTGCGAGATGTGTCATCTGTATTTTTAGTTTGTCATATATTCAAATATCAAACAATGTCATATACACTATATTGTCACAAGTATTCGCTCACCCATTCAAATAAATGAATTCCGGTGTTCCAATAACTTCCATGGCCACAGGTGTATAAAATGAAACACCTGATCATGCAGACTGCTTCTACAAACATTTGTGAAAGAATGGACCGCTCTCAGGAGCTCAGTGAATTCCAGCATGATACTGTGATAGGATGCCACCTGTGCAACAAGTCCAGTCGTGAAATTTCCTTGCTACTAAATATTCCACAGTCAACTGTCAGTGGTATTATAACAAAGTGGAAGTGATTGGGAATGACAGCAACTCAGCCACGAAGTGGTAGGCCACGTAAAATGACAGAGCGGGATCAGCGAATGCTGAGGTTGCACCAAGGTCGGTTGCCACGAGAACCGTACTTGTCTGACTGCATTGTGCCAACTGTGAAGTTTGGTGGAGGGGGGATTATTGTGTGGGGTTGTTTTTCAGGATCTGGGCTTGGCCCCTTAGTTCCATTGAAAGGAACTCTGAATGCTTCAGCATACCAAGAGATTTTGGACAATTCCATGCTCCCAACTTTGTGGGAACAGTTTGGGGATGGCCCCTTACTGTTCTAACATGACTGTGCACCAGTGCACAAAGCAAGGTCCATAAAGACATGGATGAGCGAGTTTGTTGTGGAAGAACTTGACTGGCCTGCACAGTCCTGACATCAACCCGATATAACTCCTTTGGGATGAATTAGAGCAAAGACTGCGAGCCAGGCCTTCTTGTCCTAAATCAGTGTCTGACCTCACAAATGTGCTTCTGGAAGAATGGTCAAAAATTCCCATAAACACACTCCTAAACCTTGTGAAAAGCCTTCCCAGAAGAGTTGAAGCTGTTAGAGCTGCAATACTTTTGGCAATATAGTGTGTATTTATCAAACGTATGAACAGAAACACAGTCAGAACATAAAACCACAATTAATTTATATAATGGTAAATAGCAATGTCTGTAGTATATGTCTTTTAGCAATAAAAGCTCCACACTGCAATAAAATTCACTTACTGGTTGTGAAAGCATATTTATGCATGAGGGCCACTTTAAATGAAAAGGCTTAATTTGTAATCTTAGTAAGAGAAACTGATAAGTAGTGGTGGGCTGTTAATATTTTTTCTTGAGTTTCTTGAGATCCAAGAAGTACAATTATCAAGAGACTTTGAAACAGTGGATGTAAAGATGATACACTGAGGCTATGGTCAGGCAACATGTTTTTCAGCAACATTCATTGAAACAATAAGGACAACTTTGACCGTTTTCTATATGAAGTGCTTTAATGTATAAATGTTTTATCAAGCATCAAGTAGCAAGGAATTACTAATGACTTAATAATGTTAGATGTGAACAACAGCTATTAGCAAAAGAGCTACAATGGTACACAATATTCATTCAAGATAACATTTATTTAGGTTTTTATAAGTTTTACATATTTCAATGCCAAATCTCAGTTTTCAGATATTAACATTGATTGAAGCAATTACTAAATTTTAGTCACATACTGTATTTGGGCTTGTTAGTACTGCCCTCTGTCACAATAAAAGATGTGTTTTTTTTTAGGCAAAGAAGGTTCTTTCTTAGGTTCTTTCTTAAGCAACTCTCTTGTTCAGTACACAGGACACTAAACAGGAAGTCAGCCATTTTTTAAAGGGCTGTCTCAATCACAAAATTCTTCCAGTGTACTAAAATTAACATTACACTGTAGTGTGACTGTGCTAAAAGCTTTTGTTTAAAGACTTTAGCTTGATCATTTGGACAGTCAGATTTGATTAATTTCTGTTATGAATGACTGTGCTGTTGAGTCCTTTCTTTTAAAAGCATGGCATGTAACTAAAGTCCTCTTTCCATTTGTACAAAACTAGACGAGAATTTAGAGAAAAGGTTTAGAGAGACTGCAGACCAAGGATTTGAGAGTGCTGAGCTAATAGCATAAAAGAAAAAGAGACAGAAGCAATTTTCAGAACTGACAACCAACTACTTTTAAGCAGTGCTTCTGAAATGTATAGTACAGGGGTGGCCAACCAAACTCCTTGATAAAGGAGAGTGGGGTGTAAATGGAAAAAGTTTAAAGGTCAATAAAAAAGCATAAAATCACTCCTTGGTATCTGCAGACAAGATGGGTACTGATGTGCAGGGATATTTGTGCATGTGTGGGATTGAGTTTACTGCTGGTCATACAATAATAAAAGTCCTGACATGGACAGCATTCAGAATTACACTTATTGCTGGGTACTGCTTCACTAAGATTGGCCATTAGAGCAGTAGGAAAGAGCCAAGTCAGTTACTGAGGACTCAAGAGGGAAGCGATTTTATATACCACTGTTATCATGCCACCATCTCTTTTCTTTCTTTTTTTAAGATCAAATTGTGATGTGTGTTTGTGGGGGGTTTACGTAACCATATATTGGAGACAATTTTGTACCCAAAAGTCAGCAAACCCTGACATATCTAAGCAAAACCTCCTCTTAGGCTCTTAAAAGCTATAAAAGTATAGTAAAGTTTATTTTTTAAATATGTAAAAATGCAGAAGTTTTCTGTTAGGGTGTGGGTTAGGGTTATATTGTTTATAACTAGCTGTGTATAAAAACAATAGAAATCTATGGAATGTTCCCATTTAGAGATGTAAACATGTGTGTGTGGAATAATGATTATCTTTTGATGCAATTGCAATTCTATTTTCTCATACATCTTTAAAAATTTGAGTACAGAAAATACACAAACCTTTGTAAGAATGTACCATTTATCAGAATATAATATATATAAATGCTGTATGCATTTTTTTGGTCTGCCATTGTTCCAACAAACATTTTATTTTTTATTTTAATAGAAACGTCTCTCAGTTGTGTATGTTACCTGAGAAAGGAAACAAGGCATTGTATCTGGTTTGATGCTATTGGTAACACTTTCGTTGAATCTCATCTCTAAACAGTCGGTAATCTAATTGTCAGTGGACCTGCAAGTAAATTAGAGCACCTGTAAAACATGTTATCAACTTCTTTGTCTGAAGGAGACGTAAACAGGCACATGGCAAGAACATGCATTGTCTTGTTCTCTCTTTCATAGTGCCAACTGCCCCATGCAGAGGGAAGCAAGTCCCTGTTATAAAAAAGGCCCAGTTATAAAAGCTTACATGAAACACATGGAGGTGTTTGGCATGAGAGAAATAGATGGCAACTCGAGCGTCGTCCTTAGACTGATGACATTTCCCACTATAGATGACCTCTCCCACCATTGCCTAAACACAGAAACCTGCTAAAAATATTGAACACAAACTATATAAACACAAGGAAGTATTCAACATGGAACTTGAACAAAGGTTTTCAAGGCTGGCATAAGCACACCATTCTGGCATGCTACTGGGCCAGCTGCATAAGGGCTAAGCTTGGGGAGTGTTCTACTCTACCTGCATCCTGCTCTAGGGAGAGCAGAGGACCCACCATTGCAATAAAGGTGCTAATCCACACATATGCACACCATGCATTCCATGGGGAGGTAGTAAGGACTAGCTGCAATCACTCAAACCACTATCATCTTTAATAAGCTCTAAAGGGAGCGGAGGACCTTCTATGGTAAGGGTGTTACTCCACACTTAGGGCCAGAAATATAATGGGGCTCATAGCCCAAGGGGAGCCAGAAAAAGAGACGGTTGCCACTGCTCACCTTCGGAAGGTGAAGCTTTCATAGGGAGGAGGACTCTCTATGGTGAGGATGCTATTCCAACACAAATCAGAAGACATGCCATCCCCTTTGCCAGACAGAAGGTGGAAAGGCTGAGGACCGTGTATCACTGCCAATGTGTGGGAGCCATACTTAAAAACGCTGGCTACAGCCATATAAAGAAACCCTATATTGCCAAGAGTGTCAGGATCCTGGCTTCTATCTAGTTTGGGATCGCGCTTTGCCAGGATCCTGACTCTGTCTTATGTGTCGGGCTTAGACTCCGACTTATTCCGCATTGTTTAAGTTCTGATTTGAGTCGGAGTTTAGACTCGCGCTCTGGGTGTTCGTTACGTGTGGAAGCACATGGCTATTTGCATATTCATTAGCCATGTGCCCTCCGGTCTTGCTTTGATCTAGTTTGCTCGTACTTAAGAGAACCTCGCTCCGTTGCTTGTTTCATTGTTTGATGTTGTCTTAACCCGTCGCGTCCAAGTCTCTTGTCATTGGAGCTTGTCTTAGTCGTGCCTTGTTCACTGTTTAGTGTTTTTTCTGTTTAGTCTTTGTTTGATTTAAAGTCTAATCAGTGTTTAATGTTAAAATGTTCCTATCCTCGTTTGCCTTAGTCTAGTCAGTGTTATATGTTTTATGTTCCAACCTTAGTTTAGTAATTAGCCCAGTTTGTTTTTTCCCTGATTTGTTAATGTTTTCTGTTGATTATTATTCTAGTTAGTTTTATGTTTTAAGGTTGTTTAATTAGTATTCCTTTCTGTTTAATTTCTTACCTGCCCTTGGCGCCCCCTGGTGGCTAGTTTAGTTATTGTTTTTCTTCTGTTGTTTTAATTGTTAAATAAAGTTGTTTTTCTGTACCGCTGCCTGCACCTGGGTTCTTCCTGCTCACAAAAACCTGACACAAGGTAGTGAAAACCACTAAAAACTGTGGTTCCAGTTCAAAACCTAAACTCCAAATATATAATAAGGATGGCTAAAAAATACTGGTAATTAATCTCATCATCAGGAAGAGGACAACGAGGATGGTGAAAAACAATAAAATTCAATCAACATTTATTTGTATAGCGCTTGTTACAATACATATTGTTTCAAAGCTGCTTTACAGAAATGCAACAGAATGTACATTGCCAAAAAACTGTTATTTGAAGTGATTTAAGAATGTGAGTTAGATCAGAGTATGTTGTTGGCTAATGCTTTTTGTTTATATGAGCCAAAGTTTAAAAACATCATCGGGGTCGGAGTCCTCTCTACACATTGTTGGATCATCTATATTCATCCTAAGATGCTGTATCGGTACTGGAGCAGACATAATCTATAGCTACCCTGGAATTTACATCCCGAGATGAGATACAGAGAATAATTTGCATAGCCGCTGTTCATAATGCTAAGAGCATAAGAAGATATATCATTTAATTTTTATTCGGGGGAAAAATGGAAATACAAGGTGATGAGATGCATTATGAGAATGCTTGGCTAAAGAGATGTCTTTAATCTAGATTTGAAGTGTGCATGTCTGAGTGTGTCAGCATCAGGAAGACTACTCCAGAGTTTAGGAGTTGGCTTGTAGCGTGAGAGAAGGTCGATTAAGTACACAGGGACTAACCCATTTAAGCTTTATAAGTAATACATAATTTAACAGGCAACCAGTGTAGAGATGGCAAAATTCAGGTTATATGGTCATATTACCTGTACCTGGTAAGAACTCTAGCTTCTGCATTTTGGACTAACTGTAGCTTGTTTATTATGGATGCTGAACAGCCACCAGTGCATTACAATAGTCCAGTCTGGAGGTCATAAATGCGTGAATCAGCTTTTTTGTATCAGGAACAGATAAGATGTTACACAGCTTAGCGATGTTTCTAAAGTGGAAGAAGGCAGTTTTTTGTAATTTGACGCCCAGGTCTTTAACTGTATTGGATCAGATGATGTTACATTCTTCAGAAATTTTGTATTCAGAAATTGTATTCAGAAAGCTTCTGTTTGAATGGGTTTAGTCAAATTAGTAATATCTCTGCCTTATTTGAATTTAAAATATGATAATTATGAGCCATCCAATACTTTATATCTTTAACACATAACACATATTTTTAACACATTTTAACATAATTTAGATAAGGTAGGAATATCTTCTGGTCTTGATGTAATATATAGTTAAGTATCATCAGTGTAACAGTAAATTATACCCAATGAATGCCAATGTGATTTTGTATACTTTCTAAGAGTGTCATGGTCTATAGTGTCAAATGCCGCACTAAGATCAAGTAATGCTAACAATGAGATGAAACCTTGGTCTACTGCTAGAACCCACAGTGGAACGCGGGGCATGGTTATGGCGTTGCAGCAGAAAGTAGAGTCGGGAGACGAAATGGTTAAGGGAAACGCCTCCCTTGTAATTATTCCTCACAACTGTTTTCGTTTTGCAGTGAGTCGCGAGACAGGATAAAAACGGGGCTGCAAGAGAATGAGGCTGTTGAGGAGCGAAAGCAGGAAGTGACGTCGCCAATGACCCGAGGAAGTGATATCGCCCTGTTATTGTACAGCCAGGGAAGTGCTACACCCACATAGCAAAATTGTTTTGGCCCAGTGATGGGCCCACAACCCACTTTCACTTAGCTCAAATACAGCAATAAATTACAGTACATAAGTGGATCAGATGTGGTTGCCAGAACTCGGGCCACATATGGCCCATGGCATAGCTATATCTCAGTCAACTGTAACTAAAGCTGACTTAAGCTAGCCCTACTGTGGTGTTATGTTGGACCATGCTATGTTGGTGTCATATTTAACAAAACATTTTAACAGACAAACAATGCTTGAATGTCAATGGCATGTTTCACACAGCTCTTGTGCATCTATGTTTCAATTCTGTTGCTATCTGCCAGCACTGGAACTGAACCAACAACCTTTTTTCTTTTTCGATCCAAGATGGCGGCGCATACAGACGCAGCGGCTACTCCGGGTCCCAAAAACTGTGCTTTTATGTCTTTTAATGTCGTCTGTTCATCTCAAAACAGTGTAGATTTACCGCTATCTGACAAAGTAATCAATAAAAAACACATCTACGATTGTCAAAGCCTTTTGGACATCGGATACATGTACAAACGCCAACTCTCGTCAGTGACTACTGAGAAGCTACGAAGCCTTTGTTTACTGCTGAAGCCGGACCCCGAGACCGCGGCCTCGCCTACTGACGCTACCCGCACAAGGCAGCGTCGCAAGCGGTGTGAGAGAGGATGGAAGCGTGGTAAGCACGGAGGCATACGAGCCAGGCTAGGGGCTAACCTCACCAGACACTCATGCTCTCAAATGTTCGCTCACTGGAAAATAAACTGGACTTAATCCAACTCAGTTGGTCTACACAGCATGAGGCAAGAGATTGTTGTGTGTTTAAACCACTTCTGAAACTCACCAAACCAGTTCAAAAACTCATCACAATGTAGCCAGACGATGCTACCTCAACACTACAAGGCTTTCAGTGCACAGACTGGAACATGTTAAAAGAGGCGGCCACCTACAACAACCACACAGACCTGCATGAATATACTGAAACGGTGAGTGCCTATATCAAAAAGTGCATTGATGATGTGACGGTCACCAAGACCATCACTACACGTGCAAACCAGAAGCTGTGGATGACAGCAGAGGTTTGTGGGCTGCTAAAGACCAGAGATAAAGTTTTCAGATGGGGAGATAAAGCAGCCCTTAATACAACAAGAGCCAATCTGTCCTGTGGCATCAAGAATGCAAAACGATCATATGCTCAAAGAAGTCAATAATCACTTCACGAACAACAGAGACACAAGGAGCCTGTGGCAAGCCATCCAGTCCATCACTGACTACAAGCCCCCGCCACAGGCCTGTGATGATGACACATCCCTCCCAGATGCACTCAACCACTTCTATTCACGGTTTGAAATGCAGAATGACACACCTGCACAAAGACTGTCCATACCCCACGATGACCAGGTGCTCTGTCTGTCTCCAGCCGACATAAGGAAGACCCTATCTAGGATTAACCCACGCAAGGCTGCGGGTCCTGACAACATACCTGGCAGTGTACTGAGAGACTGTGCTGCACAGCTGATGGATGTCCTAACAGATATCTTCAACATCTCACTGTCCCAGGCAGTTGTCCCCACGTGTCTCAAATCCACAACAATCATTCCGGTACCAAAGAAATCACCTGTGTCCTGTCTAAATGACCACCGTCCCATAGCACTGACTCCAATTATGATGAAGTGCTTTGAGTGGTTAGTAATGCACAACATCCAAACCAGCCTCCCCAACACACTCAACCACTTCTCCGCTGGCTGAAAAGGGCAAGCCGCCCTCCACCCATCCTCACCACATTCTACAGGGGAACCATTGAGAGTGTGCTGACCAGCTGCATCACTGTCTGGTACGGGAATTGTAGTGCTGCTGACCACAAGACCCTCCAGCGGACAGTGAACACAGTTGCAAAGATCATCTGTGCCCCTATTTCCTCCATTCTGGATATTTTCAATGCACGATCCCTTTCACAGTATCTTCCAGTTATTTGCAATTTATTAGGTTTGCTAAGTTGCAAGTTTTTCCAATCACTTCACCCCCCCTGAAACTCTATCCACAACCCTAGCTCCTGAAACCAGGTTCCCCCACTCCACACGCACCATATGAAACTGTGGAAAACCTCAAAACACTGTACTCTCTCTATATGCACCAGACACTTTCTTATTAACATGCTGTTACAAGGACTCAAAAAAGACTCAATACCTTGCACAAATATCTTGCACAACACTGTACAGCTTTATATAAAATACTTTAGTAAACAGCATTTAGTATAGTCTGTTTTTATTGTATTACTCTTAAGTTTATTGTTTATAGTTTATTGTTTATTGTTATAGTTTATAGTTTATTGTTTAGGTTTATATTTATGTAGCACCGTGGTCCTGTGAGACACGACATTCCGTTCCACTGTATGTCCACACATGTAGCGGAATGACAATAAAGCTCTACTACTACTACTACTACTACTACTACTGATTACAAGCCCAACTCACTAACCAGTAGGCCACAACTGCCCCAGTAGTCTTCAACATCATATTCAGTTCATTAACAAGTGGCATGGCACACACTGTGCACTGTATAAAATTGGTCTTGTGCATAAAATTATACAATCAAACAATTAAAGTTCTATTCTATCTGTTTCTTATTGCAAAGCTTTAACTTTGTGTACTGTGTTGCTCATTTGTTGGTTTGCTTACTTCTGTTGTCCTCATTTGTAAGTCACTTTGGATAAAATGTAAATTTAAAGTTGATGGTGTTTTGTGGTTGATTTGTTTGATTAAACCTTGTTGATAGAAAGCATTAAACCCATACTGCAAACAGGAATAGGTGAAGCAGCTGTGTGTGTGAAGATATTATTACCTTACTCAAAAATATCTGATTGAGACTGAGACTTAACCCAGCTAGCCAAGGGGCACTCGCCAATAATGATCTATGGCTCCTAAGCACAGTCATTTTCTATAGAGCTTTTATAGGGCCACCCACCATCATATTTCTCAGATTTCTTAGCAGCACAATTCTTATTGCTCATGTGATTGTAACAATTAACTCACTGTGCTGTGAGAGTAGGCAAAGATTTTAAATAGGCCACTATAATTATCACTGGTCCAATATTCAGGGGCTGTTTAAGTGTTTATGAAACACTACAGGACATGAAAATAATGAGTAAGTGTGCAAGCCTTAGTCCACCTGCCCTTGGCATCTTGCCTCCTTTCCCACATTCAGCTGCTCCTACGATCTGCCTTGTTATGGGGGGAGGAGCATGGATGGCAATGCTCTGCTTTTGGCAACACCTTTTAGTCCATAGGCAGGCCAGACATAAGGGCATCAGTTAAGGACTGCTCTAAACTTTTTTCATCTGTAAAGCTATACAAAATAGCTTGAGGGTGAAACCAGCAAGTTGAGGAGAAACATCTTTTCTTTCTTCTCAATATCAGCCAAGCTCATCCACAGATGTCTCCTTGCAGCTACCTTAACCATCACAGAGCATTTTAAGGCTGTGTGTTTGGTGGCCTGGAGAGCAAAATCTGTAGAGTGGCACAGCTCAGCAACCATGTCAGGGGAAAGCCTTTACCCCGATCCAGGTCTTTGAGCAGGTCGGCTTGGTATGCCTGTTGCGCGTCCATCATATGCAGTGCATCACCAGCCTAACATGCTGTTGCATATGCTCTGCCATTCAGACATAATGAAACCCGAAGTGATCTGAGTTGGAGCATCCCTGCATGTTTGTACTCTTAAATTCATTCTACATTTGCGTAATCTGCCTGCAAATGCAATTCAAATAAAGAGAAATACAGCTTCTTCCAAGATCTCTCCACCTCAGCTTGAGATCAGGGTGAAAGAGCAGGCTCACAGGAGCTTCGCAGTCATGTCCAGCCAGGAAACGCTGGTCAAGCTATGCAGGCTCACCCAGGCAGACAGCGAGATGAGCTAAATTTCTACAGTGAGAAGCCCTTGCAATCTGCGCACAAAGCTCCCCTGAGGCCTGAATGAGCATGTTCTTCACCCAGACAAACAACACAGAATTCACGTGTCCTCAGGTATCAGAAAACTCCAACATGGAGGCACACACTTTCTGAAGCTTCTTGCAGCTGTGCCCAATGGTGCTTAGGCACGAGAACAACAGACACAACAGCAAAACTCTTAAAGACGAGAAAGCTGATGACTTACTCTAGAGGTGTCCTAATATACTCCCAGGTGTGCATCAAGCATTGCCGTGGGAAAATTAGATTGCCGTGATTAGAGATTCAGACACCAGTCACACTGAAGGCGTTGCTCATAGTGTCAAACCAGGTGCAGTGTCGAGTTTTCTCGAAAGGGAACTAAAAGATTTTTTGAAAAGAAATAACAACAGCCTCATAGTTACTGACTGTCTATGGAAGTAACTAGAGATGATTGACCCTATATATCTTAATAAAAATAAAGTATACAGATACTGTAAATGTGACGAGCAAATTCTTGAATATATAGCTTGGGAGATATATGCTCGTTGTCAGGACTCCGGTCTGATCAACCGGGTTTGTATTGTTTTCTGTCAGAGCACACAGCGTTTTGACAGCTCGCCATGTGCTCCGGTGTCTTGTCTTGCCATCCAGGAATTCGGAGATCGTTGGCTGCCATCCGCCAACGATTCTGGTGGCCTTCTATGAGGCCAGACGTCAGACAGTTTGTGTTGGCTTGTTCCGTTTGCGCTCAGAATAAGACGTCCAATGCCCAGCCGGTTGGTCTGCTGCGACCTCTCCCTGTTCCATCTCGTCCCTGGTCTCATCTTGCCATCGACTTTGTCACTGGTCTTCCAGAGTCCGCAGGTAACACTGTCATTTTGACTGTGGTGGATCGCTTATCTAAAGCGGTTCATTTCATCCCTATTTCCAAATTACCCTCTGCCCGGGAGACTGCACAGTTATTGGTCGACCATGTTTTCCGGCTGCACGGCCTTCCGGTTGACATTGTGTCTGACAGGGGACCGCAGTTCATCTCTTGTTTCTGGCAGGAATTCTGTCAACAGATCGGGGCCACATCGAGTCTGTCATCCGGTTTTCATCCCCAGACCAACGGGCAATGTGAGCGGGCCAACCAGGATCTCGAAAGAACGCTCCGCTGTCTGACGTCCCAACGTCCGAATTCCTGGTGCCAACAGCTGTCGTGGGTTGAATATGCCCA
>JAZGTI010013912.1:0-14481 GCA_036877585.1 Botia kubotai
GTTTTGTGCAGTAAGACAGAAATGCACACTGAGCCCTTATTTTGATTAGAAGTTCATCATTTTAGTATCGATCAATCACACAGTTGAATAACTTCGCAAAATGTATACCCGTGCAAAGTTTGTGTTTATGAAACTCAGAGTGTGTCTTAATTGCGTTCAATTAATTATCCCAAAATTGGCCATGGCAAGAGAAAGTTGGGTTATGAAAGTTTATTTATAAATTAAGGTCTGTTATTTCCCATCTGCTGGTTTAGAAAAGTTCTACTTCTGCTAATCTAAATTGTTCGTATTCATTTTTTTGTGTTTTAGGGACCGCCTGGTCCATCTGGAGAAGCTGGCCCACCAGGACCTCCTGGCAAGAGAGTAAGAATAGCCTTCATCGTTATTATCATATTTTAAACAGTAACGGTTAGCATAATTAGCATAATTATCCCACATGTTTCTGTACCATCTCTAGCATGGATAAGCTATTTTTAGAACCAGTATTTTCAATGAAACAGGCAAACACATTGTTATCTCACTCGGAAGTACAAATCAACTAAAACTAAAACTGCCATTAATTAATTAAACACGCCATTTTACGAAAACCCTGACCTGTGGAAGATGAGTCACCTTTTTTGTTTAGATATTCGTTTTAATCAGAGCAGATGATTGGCTGCTCTGATTGGTTTCTCGCCCGGGGTCGCACCACTTAACCGCGAACTAAAAAACAAAGTCCTTCAGTGGATGATGAAGCATACTAAACCATCGGCCTGAAATCGAAAACACCGTTTAAATGGTGTCGCAGCCATTTCCTCATTTCCTCCTCTGAGGTTCTGCCGCTCTCTCAGGATGAGAGAAGAAAATCAGTCCACACAGTGTATTGATCTGGGCCGGCTTGATTGACAGCGATGAGGGGACGGCTGTGTTTGGGATTTTACCGAGGAAGAGGAAATATAACTGTCACATTCGTGATGGGAACTCGAGCTCCTTCTCGCCCGCCACCTCAGAAGAAATTTGTTCTGCCGCGTGACACCTCATCGCCGTGTGGAAAGTGCCGTTGTTTCACTGCTCACAAAAATGACGCATCATTTTTACCAAACAGGGAAAAAGTAAACTCTTTCAATTTATATTGTGTTGAGGTGTGTTCTGGCCCATAGCAGTAGATTGAACCGAATGCCAAAATATCATTATTTCTTCATGTTATTACGCACTGTTATTTTCTCGTTTTAAGCAGTTGTCTTTGTGTTTACGTGCGGCGCGTGACGCCTGCAGCTGCGCGGTTGCACGGCTTGTGTACCTGAATTATTGTATAATACTTGCCATTCAGATTTACAGCTTTGTGTACTCTGCACAATAAAAACTGGCAAGGGGCGGGGTTATGGGAGGGGCTACACCAGCAGCGCACACAACAAAGACTGCTTCCCTATAATCAACAGCGTGCTCTATGCAAAAACACCAGTTGCGACATGCATTTGGTCGACGGGTGCCGCATTCCCATTTTTGGCGCTGCAGTGTCCTTTTTTTAGGTCCGGTTTACGAGTTTACACGTGTTTCAAGATTAAATCTTACAGGTGCTCTCATCCTAGCTGCGTACTAGATTTTTACACATCCTGTGTGACTTTTATGTCGCTTTTCGACGGCAAACGGCTCTGCTTGGAATTTTATAGGCCAAACTTTGCGTTCCCATTTTTCCTCCATAAAGCTTTATGGCGTTTCTTTCCGCATACAAATGCATTATTCATGCAAAATCTGGAGAAACACAACTTGTCTTCCCAATATACTTGATGGCAGTCTCCCTGGAAACATTATACATCCTATCAGCATATCCGGATCACAACGGCTGAGGGACTGTGGCTGGAGAGACACCAAGGTGTTTTAATCCTGCTGGGCGAGAAAGCTGGTCTCGTGGAGAAACTGGTCTCGTGGCATTAACATAACTCTCCTCATTATTCCGGCTGGAGCTTGTTTTGCATCCAACACAGAAATGTTTTGCTTTCTCAGCACTTCACCGACTGCAGTTTGGAATGAATATGGAAATCATTTCCTGCTATTCCTTATTCTTTCACTTGTCAGGCTGTCCCTAGACTTATTACTATCTGCAGAATTACTGCATTTTTATTTTTTCCCATGTGAATTCTTTAACTCTTGACAGTTGATTAGTTCATACTGGTTTCCAGTCACATTTACATGTGGGAGAGACATGAGACCGGGGCAAGATGTCACACAGGGACAAGGTTTTGTTTAATTTCCATTGTCATGTTATTGGGGCAACTTGTCACATGTTTAAATGAATATAAATTGACTAACTTGCCCCGTATCAATACAGTAATGACATACTTCACTAATGTTTTCTATGATACAAAAGGTCAACGTGCGTTTAATAAACAGTAGTTTTACAGCTTTAATAAAGTCTTTCTGTGCTTTTATGGTAGACATCAAAGTACATTTCTATACAAAAACTGATTTTCAAAAGTAAGCATCCACTGAAATGAAAAGTGTGACAACTAACCCCGGTCTCCGCTATTTAAGAACATTACCCACAAGCACCTGCTGCGGACAACAGAACGCGTTAACCCCCCCGTACGAATCCATGCGCCCTTCATTACTCATCAAGCAAAAATCCCTGAAGTTCTACTGTGTTCTCCCCATGACCTTTTAACCATTTGTTTTATAGCCCGACACAGACAAATGCTCAAACAGAACACTCTTCCTCTGTCCACAGGGACCCCCGGGGGCTGCCGGAGCTGAAGGCAGGCAAGGAGAGAAGGGCGCCAAGGTAACACGGCACGGTTCCAAATCAATTCAACCCAGCACACACTGTAGTTTCCACTGTCATAATGAAAACACAGACCGCCACAGAAAAAATCATTCCCAACTTTGACTGTTTATACACGTGGAACGTCCTGTCATTATGGAAGCTGTTGGGATTTGTGTTTGTGTCGATTATGTTAGACCAGAGATTCCAATATTTCTCTTGCTTTGATCTCATTTAGCTTTGCTACGAGCATAAAGAATAATAATTATTGTACCTTAGCATGAATAGTACTGAAATAGTGCTTTAATGTGTATTTTTGTAAATATAATTTGTGGATCGTGTTCTGTGTTGATTCGGTTTCATTTCACACAGCTTAGAGTCTGTAAATAGTTTTTATATTATTTTTATTTCCTCCAGGGTGAGGCAGGACTTGAGGGCCCGCCGGGTAAAACTGGACCAGTTGGACCTCAGGGACCGGCTGGAAAGCCAGGTCCTGAGGGACTCAGGGGAATTCCTGGTCCTGTGGTGGGTTTTCATTTTACCCTTCACTCTAGTTAATAATGCCACTATCATACACATGTACCGTGGTCCCAAAAACCAATGAACTGTTTTTAAGCTGCACTTTATAGTGTATTATAATGTCATTGCATTAAACAAAAATATCACACCTACCACAGATCAGCTGTTCTCATGAATATTAATCATGTGATGTGACAAACCCAGGAGTTCATCAAGTGTCTATTTGTGGGGGTACATACTGTATATATTAACATTTATATATTTATATGTGGCTTTAGTGTCCAAATACTTTCTGGGGCCACTGTATACACACACACACACACACACACACACCTGACCTTCACTGAACACTTTTGTCGTTATTTAATTGAAATAAATACCACCATTTAATATGTTTTTAAGCCATTTGGTTTATGAGGACACAGGAAGTGTTACACATGTAATTATACACATTTGTGTAAACCACATACAAATACACACACACACACACACATCCATAACTATACGGGACAACTCTCTTTGCTTGTACAATCTGTATTATTATACATTCATCTATGGTGAATTGACAGCTGAGCTTAACAAAACAGGCTGTAATAAGGGCTCTTGTAATTGGATGGATTTTTACAGGGCGAACAGGGACTTCCTGGAGCTCCTGGTCAAGATGGCCCACCTGGACCGATGGTAGGAAATCTTACCCCTCACACGTCCTTTATTTCTCTCTCTCTTTTATGTGTGTATGCGCTCAAATTGAATTCTCGCCGCTCGTCCTTTATTATTTAGGGACCGCCTGGTCTCCCCGGTCTGAAAGGAGACCCTGGCTCAAGAGGTCAAAAGGTCAGTGACATTTTAATTCCTCAGCTGTCATTTTTATGAATGGTGCGTCTTACATTTCAAAAAGGTTCAAGGTCAAAGCTAAAGCTTGTGACCAATCACGCGGGGTCGTTCGGGGGAGAAGTTTCAGCTGCAGAAATATTTTTTAAAACAAACCTTCTTATATTTTAGCTCTTAGTAAATGTACGAATCCTATATCCTACGAATCTATAGCTTTTGGGGGGTTATAAATAAACAAAAATCAGTTACTGAGCAAATACACACCAGATCACCAGCACCCCGATTCGCAACGGTATTTTTATAAAAATGATTTATAATTTGAGCTGTCAGGTTTGATCTCCCGGGAAATGTCAGTTTGACTTCATCTGATCTCAACACAGTGAAGTAAAGTAATCGTAAAGTAATCTGCAATTTTATGTTTTCAACAGAGATGGCAGTAGAGAGACGATAATATATTCATTGTTTAATGTTAACTGTGAATTATGAAGTCTAAATGTCATAGTATATTTAGTTCTTGTTTAGTGATTAGAGCATTATTTAAACATTTTTAATTCTGTAACGTTTTTACGTAAACATTAACAACTTATCAAAAATATGATATTAATAATATATAGCGTTAAAAAATGTTCTACTAATGTTACTGTAAGAACGTTTCACAGCACATACTGCGCAATGAAAACACTGTATGTAAATGAACCATCATCCAGCCGTGATCCACTGATCTGCAGCATCTGTTATGGTGTGCGTTTCTCTGCAGGGTCACCCCGGTCTGATCGGTCTCATCGGACCCCCGGGCGAGCAGGGAGAGAAAGGCGATCGTGGTTTGCCTGGTCCTCAGGGTCAGCATGGCACCAAAGGAGACACTGTAAGTCACTAATGATTTATTTGTCCCCTCCGGCGTACCGTAAGCCCCCGAGACTGTGGACTGTAATTGCTCCAGGGTTGCTCTTTCATAGCTCAGGAGATCTCACTGAGATCACAGTTGTGTTTCATTTAAGTATCAACTTTGTCTCATTTACGCTTCATTTAAACAATTAGGCAGATTCGTTTATCCAAAGTGGCTTACAGCGAGAGAGAGCATTTAACATTTTGCCCTAGGAAGCAACAAGCCGAGTCTACAAAGCTCCATTTACAAGTGGGAATAGATCTGTTGCTAGAGACTGCTGTCTTCCATGTTCCTTCTTAAAATTGCTTAATGAATAAATTAAGAAACAAACGAGACAATTGTTAAAATACAGTATGACATATGGAGCTACAAAATGAATGTAGATTGTACTTTAAAAAATCTGGATTTGGGTAAATTTGATCAGCAATGTCAGACTTGGCAAATCTGAGCTCAGTTTGAGACATTGTTGAGATCTCTTCTGAAACTCTCATGGAGACATTGGTGCGATTTCTGGGTCTTTTCTCAGGAGAAACATCTGAGACACAAGAGACTCAAGCAAACGCTTCCATTCACTCTCCGTTTAATCTCATTGCTGTCTAGGAGAAATAACTGAGATGTTAAAGAGATCTCATCTGTGATTTTTCTCTCCTGTGGGGTTTGCTGTAGCAGTACAGTAAGCAGCAGAATGTATGAGGCTTTTTATCTGACCATAAACCTGCCTGCAAATGAAACTAACGAGCATCTAAAACCGTAATGTCTGCACTTATTCCATCTGCGTACATCATCATAATTGTGTTATGAACGGAGGAGTATCAGTAACACAGATGTGATTCTGTTACACCAGACAATTACATTGTGTTTTCAAAGAAGCTGTTTGTATTACAGTAAAGCTGTGAGGAATTTGTCTTCCTAACTCTGACTGAAGCCACATATAACACACACCCAATACAATGATACACAAACAGCATTAACACACGGCCTCACCTTCCGTATTAAAGGTGGGGCTTTATTTTGTTATGCTGGTTGAGCCTCTTGAGGTCTCTTCACATCCTGATAACAATAACAAGTGATCTAAATATATTTCAATACTTAAATATCTTCTGTGGAAGGGACAGGACCAATTAATGTTTGCCAATCATTGCATTCGGTTCCGCTTGCCATCAAACTGTGTACTTGCATTGTGTTCATGTGTTGGCTCTGAGAGGATGAGATCGTATACGTTCAAAGCTAGCTTGCTATTGCTAGCCTACATTTTTTATCTTATTTGTTTCTTCTAGACATCAATCAAATTAAATGGAGAACAAAGGAAGACTTATTTGGAATATATATGAAAACTCTGTATTCGTTGCATCAGAATTCTGGAGACAGTGATATTTTACACATTCTAGATAAATCTCTGATGGCAAATTCCAGCCTGTATCAACACCTGAGGTCAGACTGGCATTCGTCTCTATGTTGTGGCGAGTTTTATTTACTTGCCAAGTCTTCATTTTACACTCTGAATGTAAATATCTTGACTTTCGATTAGGGCAGAACCACATTAAGGTTTTTTATTACATGAAATGGAGCAGATAGATGGTTGGAAATTGCTTCGGTCCTCGGCTGACCTCTGCCTCCGTTATTTAAAGAGATGCAACATAAAACATATTCAGATTAAGCTTCATGAAATTGTATTTTCCCCTTCTGTGAGTCGGAGAATAAAAGAGGGAAAACCATCTCGTCTCACTTACATTCCCCGCAAGACAGATGTGACTTCTGTTGCTGGGTTTACCAACAGAGGCTGATTTTCTTCCCATAGACCAACTTAAAAGTCCTTGATTCCTAATGATCCGTGTGTAATACACACCAGAGGAGTATACAATTAACAAGAGTCAATTTCAACTCTGTGAGCAAAGCATTGTGGGTTTTTTTGCCAGACTGTTTCTGGAGAGAACATCAACACTCATTTTCCATCTTATTGACACAGTTGTTTGATGTACAGCAGACGTACCAGTTTGTTTGGGTCGGGGCATCTCATTTGTTTATCTGTATCGCTAAAGGTCCATTTACAAATCAATCATGATGTGAAGTTCTGTGGTCTGACCTGCTCTATAAATTGTAGGGTATTGGTGGAGCTGCTGGTCCCATTGGTCCACCTGGACCTCCAGGACTTCCTGTGAGTCTCTTTTATGTTTTTTAACTTTAAACCAGTCGTGTGGAATGTGCCACAGGAAATGAAGAAGTACATTAATGCTGAATTGTCTTTCTTCTGTAGGGTCCACACGGGCCAAAAGGAGCCAAAGGTTCGACTGTAAGTGCAACTTCAATGTGATGAACTTACTGTATTATGCTGATGTTATAAAAAGTATCTTATGGTTTTTAAATCGTCCTCCTTCAGGGTTCTGCTGGCCAGAAGGGAGATACAGGCACAGTTGGACCTCCAGGTCCTCCTGTAAGTAAAACTTCTGTTTCAAGGTTATCATGAAACATGCAGGAGGTTCTTTAACTGTACGCTCTCTTTCTCTGCTTCTTAAGGGGCCACCTGGCGAGATCATCCAGCCTCTGCCCATCCATATGCCCAAGAAGTCCCGTCGTTCCGTCGACACCCAAGCCGACGAGGCGGGCACCATGCTGGACTATGGAGAGGGCATGGAGGACATCTTCAGCTCCTTGAATAATCTCAAACAGGATATCGAGCGCATGAAGTACCCCATGGGCACACAGGGCAACCCCGCCAGAAGCTGCAAAGACCTTCAGCTCGCTCATCCGGAGTTCCCCGACGGTAAGCATGAAACGGACAGAGCCGATAATCACCAAAAAACAGATTTTCAGGTTTCTGAGCCACTCGGCGAGCTGTGCTCGTAAAATTCCAAGCTCATTACTCTTGAGGATTTGAATGAGAGCAGCAGAAGTGCACTGATTGGTAAGATGTTTAGCATTCCGCGGGCTCCAGCGGCGACCAACCCCTGTCTCCCAAATCATGGCTTACAAAATGTCAGCTCTTACAGTGACCTTTACGAGCTGCTCTTAGCACGCTCACATTAGCCTGCTCTTTTATTTACACACGGCGTCTGTTTGTGGTGTTTTTAGCTGTCGAGGAACGGATAAAAACCGCGAGAGCTGAGGGAATATCTACACACGCGATCGTGATGACAGCAGCTCTGTTAGTTTTTTTCTGAAGGTGATATCTGTGGATCTTCCAGACTCAGTGCGAGTGTGTGTTGGTTTCTCTCCTCAGGTGAATACTTCATCGATCCCAACCAGGGCTGCTCTGGGGACTCCTTCAAAGTATTCTGCAACTTCACAGCAGGCGGAGAAACCTGCATCTTCCCAGACAAAAAGTCGAATGGAGTAAGTGACATTCTGATGGAAGAACCAGCCACCAACACAAGACCACAGCATCAAACCAGCGCTTTTCCTATCAAAACTCCATCACTTTAAAGACTAAAACATTTCTGACATTTTTGGTTTTTGGTTACTGGAAGTGTAAAACACATCCAGGTCATCTTTCACCCCAAAATCACAAGAGAATTATATTGTATGAAATTTGATCATATTATATAGTTAAAATGTTTCCCCATTACGCTCCCCAGTTCTTAAACCTGTGATGGAGCCTCACTTGTGAATTTGTTGATAATCATCTTTATGGTCTATGATGATCCTTGTATTGCTTTGTTTTAAATTAAGCATAAGTTAAACACGGTATTATAAACACACTACAATAGACATTCATTAAGACCTGAGTTTGTCTTTAACAGTAAATCTGAAATAACAGTGCGGCATCAAAACAATTTTTATTTGTTTAAACAATCTGGCATGTATTATTGCTATTATTATTGAGTTCTTCCCGTAGCTCAGTTGGTGGGGTGTTGTGTTAGCGGCGCAAAGGTTGTGGGTTCGATTCCCAGGCAACACACAAACTTATAAAATGTATAGCTTGAATGTACTAAAGTCGCTTTGGATAAAATCATCTGCCAAATGCATAAATGTAAATGAATTAAATGAGCTAATTGAACCTGTAAACCCCTCCGAGGCTTTATTGTTCCTCATGTTTTCTCCAGGTGAGAATCTCTTCGTGGCCCAAAGAGGTTCCTGGCTCGTGGTTCAGTCAATTTAAGCGTGGTAAAATAGTAAGTGTGCTCTCTCTCTCTCTCTCTCGCTCTCTTATACTGCTTTCATCTTTCCTCTCTTTTATAAAAATATCATCTTGTCCTTCTCTGAGCTAAAAGGATCTGAGTGGTCTGCTTCCTCTTTTTACTTTACGCAACCAATAGACAGACACCAATATAAGCTCGGCTTTTTAAAGATGCTGTCACAGCAGCCCTGGATCCATCAACAAGCCGAGCACACCCACGAACATACAAAACACACACACACACATTTATATTTGATGCAGGTGAGAGTCACAGAGGAGACGCTGCACAACTGAGAGACACGCTGTCTGTGTGTCTGCTGTCTGTTCCAGCTGTTTTCCACTTTGTCAGAAACATAATTTCACCTTCACCTGTTTTCACCAAGGTCTAGAAAATGGCTTTTGAATTCCAATTTAGTTTCTGAATTTGAATGAGTTTGAATTGTATCTCTAATATTAATAATAACTGTATTATTAAAGCCGCTATCTGTAACTTTTGCCTCTCTATTGCCATCTCTGTTTGAAACATAAAATTACTTGCAGAGTTATGGTAAGGTGAGGAGAGCGTTTTAAACACATGAAAACCTTGTTTTTGTTTTTACTCCCAAGCTTTCATATGTGGACTCAGAGGGAAACACCATAGATATGGTTCAAATGACCTTCCTCAAACTACTGACCGCCTCAGCCAGGCAAAACTTGACCTACAGCTGTCACCAGTCAGTCGCCTGGCACGACGCCACCACGGACAGCTACAACAAAGCCCTCCACTTCCTCGGTTCCAACGATGAGGAGATGTCCTACGACAACAATCCCTTCATCAAAGCCCTGTCAGACAGCTGCGCAGTAAGTCCGCCCCCAACAACCTGTGCGTATGATACAATCACGTAAATATGCAAAAATATAATTCTTCTCTCATCCCACAGGAGAGGAGAGGTTACGGAAAGACGGTTCTGGAGATTAACACTCCCAAAATCGAGCAGCTTCCGGTTATCGATGTGATGATCACTGACTTTGGGGATCCCAACCAGAAGTTTGGATTCGAAGTTGGTCCAGTGTGCTTCCTTGGCTAAACAAAACGGACAAAGAAAATACATATCAATAACTTGAGAAGGTAGGACGGGTTAGCACGCGCGTCAAGATTTTCTTGATCTCCACCAGCCGCCGAGCCCTGTTCCTGCCACATGCAAGTTTTGAATCAAATGGGGCAGCGAACAGTCTTGCCATGTATGTATGTATTACCCAGGAAAATACTTGTTGCCCTTGTAGGGCGAAGATCACATGACCTGTTTATGGAACACAAGGTGAAGGACAGCTACGAGCCAAGGCGAACCGTGACCCTGGGAGGTCCACATGATGGAGAAAGGAAGGAAGGACCTGTTCTCGGTGTCTCGGTGCGGTGCCAAAAAAACACACAAATAAAAAACACGACAACAATGGTGCTTGTTCAAAATCCAAAAAAGAGGTGCTGTAAGAAAGACGATGTATTTTAATAAAACTGTAATTATTGTTTTGTACATTATTTTTATTTCTGAATCCACTTTCAAAACTTGCATGTGTATGACAGTTCAAATTCCCCACACACGCTTATAAGTTATAGAACTGAAATAAAGAAAGAATTGATATTTTGTGGATGAATACTGTGTGCTTATTATTAACTACACAAATAAAATACAGCATTCAAACAGTTCCCCCAAATTGTAACGTTAGTCCTTTGTATATATTGATCATCCTGAAGTTACTCGCGGTTCGGCCCACTGGACGCCATGGAAAAGCCAAAGGAAGAAACACTGGCACACACGACGCAGCGTTTCACTAATGCTGTTTCCTGTGCTTAAGTAATCGTGCCAGTCGTTCACTTTAATTTAGTCTTTTATTTTTTTGTTTGTCATCTCTGTTTTGTTTTTCAGCTGTAGTTCAGTCGTATACCTCAAACCATGCAGATTCAAGGAAGGTGTGACCTGTACATACCACAGTTATACAGTTACGTTTATAAATATTTTGGGTGGGTAGTATTTTTTAAGTGGGAGAAATACGTATCTGTTAGGCCTCTTGTTCAGAACATCTGTGAATGCAATTATAAGTCCTTCTCAGTGGCCCATTTTTGTAACTAAAAGGAAAAATTGTTTTAATGTGCTTTTTATGGTTCATTTAATTATTAAAAACTGGATTCCAATCATGAAACTGAGGTGTGGATTGCTTGTTCATTTGTTTGTCATCGCGCATTATTGGCTGATTTTCTGTATCTCCGTAATGCATCTGCAGGTACAACAGTTAAATTGTTTATTCCCATTTGCTGATAATATCTGCAGCAAACCTTGCATTTGAAATGCGACAGAACCTTATATTTCCCTATATTTCCAGAAAGCTGGAATATCTCAAACGTGCATTGCTTCAAATAAATGTTTGCTAACTCATGCACAACACGTCGCTAGATTAATGGCTTCCTCATGTCATTTATCATGCATTATAGCTCATTAGCAGGTGTCGAGGATGCCTGCGCGAGATGAGAACAACATGTTTGCTTAGGAGAAACTTTAGGTCGCTTTTTATCGGCCCATCTGGTTTGCTTACCGATAGGCCACTGGAAGCGAAACAATCTGGATCTGGTCATGCTCGCTTTGTGCTCTCATTGTGTTGTTTAATAGTAGCTATATTCTCTGTAGCTGGAACCAGCACTGAATTCTCTCAATTCAGCTTTCGAACAAATGCCAGATTGATATTTTTCTTAAGGCAAAGACTTTGAGTTTGCCTTTCCGGCGTGCCTTTGTGAAAGGCGTTCTATGCTTAGAATTGGAAAAGATTAGACTCGCTGTGGATACAGTCTGTTGTTTTTGCCAGTATTCTGACATTTCCTTCTTTACTTTGAAGATTTCTCCGGCACGACAGAATTCCGTACTGTTCCTTGTTTACATATTTGAGGTGCGATGATATATTTGGTGACGACAACAACAGGGAAATAAGCAATTGCAAGAGGAACGAAAGGGGAGAGAAGTTCCTAAATCGGAGAGTGGTTACCTGTTTATAGTGGAAATAAAAGAGAACTGCTCTGGCAAGTACTGCGTGAAATCCACAATCCTAAAGCTCACGATACAGGAAAGGCTTTAGGCCGGTTGAACTCGGTTTTAAACACTGAGTTTAAAGCTTTAGGCCGGTTAAACTCGGTTTTAAACACCGAGTTTAAAGCTTAAAAATGCTTTCACACTTTTCTAGTGGCACCTTCGGGTGGCTCTTCTTTTGGCTAACTCTGTGTCGTTGTTTCTGCTGGATATGAATTCCGCATTCTAACAGATTTAGAAAAACTTCCCTCGTGTTTCTGTTTTTAAATACTCGAAACTTTTATCTAATGTCTGGGGAGAATAAACACTTGCCTGAATTTTTAGTGGAAAGCTGAGATGAATTTAGGACGAAATGACAAAGCAAAGTCAGATATCTTGGAGGCAGAGGTTTAATGTTATTCATTTGTGCGCAGGACTGAAAATCAGCTATTCCAGTCAGTCTATGACACAACTGCCTGGAAACAAAGTTGGGCTCGCAAGTTATTGTGTTGATACACTAACTGCTTCTGAAAAACTCATTTTGTCTACATTTGCCAGCGTTAATGGCATCAAATCTATGAAATAAACTTTTGAGTTTCGTTTGAGGCACCAAACTATTTTTTCTTTACTAAACCAAATATCTACAAGCAAAGCTCTTGAACAGAGTTATGGCTGTGAAATTATTTGTACTTATTACTTTTGGATGGACAGTACAAAGCCTTACAAAGCTTTAATCCTGATTACAAAGCCAGATATTTATGTCAATTTGTTGTTTTTTTCTGTGGTGGTCTATCATTCTGGTATAAAATCAAAACAAACTGCTGTATGTTGCTTTGTGTCAGTCAGATGATCAGTTCCTTTCTTAGTAGGTGGTTCCTGGCACGGCTGACTGTGAGACAAGTTCAACAGTGAAGGTACTTCACTGTCTGAATGACACCTGTATCGCCCAATCACACGAGGAAGCAGCTGTAGGCCCCGCCCCCTGCTAGACGCGAGGAAACGTGAAGCAGTTTGTTTCATTTGTTCCAATACATAAACCATAACAAAGGTGTTTGTCTCCACACTCCAGCAGTAATTACCCGAGCTGTCCAACAATGAACACGTGCAATTAATTCTCTCTGTGCGCCGTCTGCTGCTGCGCCATCGTGGAAGGAAAGAAAGAAAGGAAAAAAACACGCACACATCTCCTTTTTTAGGGGCCGTACGGGACCTTTCTCTCCCTTCTTGATCTCCTCAAAGGCAGATGAACCGAGATCAAACAGAGCCGGCCAATGGCATTAACTTTGAATATTCCGAACAGCTTCGGCACAGAGAGACCCGACGTAACCGGCAGTCCGTAATTCCCTCAAAAGAAACGTTAAGCCGCAAATCATAAAACAGCCGACCGTTTTATAAGAAGTAAAGAAGCAGGAGTTTCTGTTGCTGTCAATCAAAGCAAACCTCAAAGAGAACAGGCAAAGAGAAAGCGTCAGATATTCCACATCTCTAAAGCAAAATGGTGCCTTGTGCTAAAATGACTTCTGGGCTAATGTGAGGTGGGATTCAGAACAACGAGGATATTTTATGTGCAGGTAATTAATTCTGGCTGTTAGAAATAAGGGGGGCAGGTATTGTACAGGAGACACTGATCATAAAGCATAGCAGGTGGTGTATGGATTTGCTATCATTTACAGAAATGATCTTTTAACGCCTGGCGGGCTGTTATAATTGTACTCGCTGTAACCTTCAGGAGTTTATGGCCACTGACTTTTCCACATGAGAGACGGCAGCTCGTTCTGTCTGATGGTCTTTGGATGACATCTTTAGATGCTCGACACTGGAAAAATAGGAATGTGGATGTAGATCGGATCGATTATCAGACCAGAGGCTGCAATAAATAAAACACGAGTGCTCTTGTTTAAGCACAATAAAATCTTTTCAATAGAAATAATTCTGTCTCCTCGCCACTTCCAGCCAACAATTTTAGGTTGTTAGAAGTTTCTCTAACGTTTTTATTACGTAATAAAACAATTTTATTGTAAAAGTTCCAGGAATGTTCGAAACATCCCATTGTTTTAGAAAAATTAAAGGTCGTTAACATTTTTTAAAATCTGTAACAACTTAGGACAGCATTTTTGATATGGGGTAAAAAAAAAACAGTAACATTCTACTAATGTTACTGCAAGTACGTTTTAATAGCTCTGAGAGAACTTTTAGAGAACATTATCCAACATTCGGAGAACGTTTCCTGTTAGCTGGGTTCCAACGCTTCCTGTTACAGGTCACGGTTCCTTAATTTAAGACAGCCAGTATGAGTGGGAGGGGTTAGGGGGTCAGCCAATGGCTCTTATTTAGATTTGCTAAACAGATAAAGATATTTTCT
>JAZGTI010013913.1:0-14480 GCA_036877585.1 Botia kubotai
TGTGTTTGTACTCACCAGGCTGTTGTGGTATTGTGTGAGATCTGTGCTGAGCTGTGCGTGCTCTCCGTCAGGTTGTGTCTAACGTGACTGCAGCTGAGTTGATGGTTTGGCTCCTGAGGTTGTGCTGGAGCCGCGGGCTGAACCGCTCCTCCGTCCTGCCCTTCCTGCCCAGCAGCGTGCCACTGACTGCGGGCCTGTTTCAGCCAGCGGCCCCCGAGGCCACATTTCTCCAGATAAACCCTGCACACCTCGTAGTTCATAGCGGAGTAATACAGGAAGTCAAGCGCCAGCAGCACCATGACGAAAAAGCCATAGATCCACACGCCGATTAACGCCGTGTAGTTGCTGTGAGGAAGAGAAGATGAGAGAAATTGAGACGCAATTAAAGCTGCAAACCTGTAACTTATACTAGTTAAAGAAATAAAACGATATTAACTGCCAAGATAAATGTCAGTTATTTCACCGTCCAATCACAGACATCATTCTCAGGTGGCTGACATCACTGTGACATCATCAACCAGAATACAACAACAGCCTGATACCACAGACAGTCCTGCATGAGCCAAAGAACTGAAAGATGCTGTTTTATATCCTTCACGCTCAGCTGCCTCATCCTTTACCTCAGGCCATTAGCAAATGTCACTGTCTGCATCCTACTGACCACAGATCAGGGGTAAATGGCCCCCCACTGGAGTCTCCAGCCTTTCAGAAACGTCTTCAAATGTCTGAGAGCGCAGCCAGACCACAGCCTGAGATCTCCACATCATTAGCTGCTGTGAGGCAATCATGGAAGGAAGTCGTGAGGGGCAGCTTCCCCTGATCTGAGACCAGTTAATATTAATATTCAAACTACACACAAACCTACCGCTGTGAGTCATGATAAAGCAAAGAGACCATTTCCAAAAACTGGTCTGTTATGTTCTTGCTCTATCTAATTTCTTAATTAAAAAAGTTATGAATTTCAACTTTAATTTCAATATACAAAATGTAATGTTACACAAAAGTAAACCAGCAAATAAATTTTATTGATAGTTTCATAAAACCAACAAGAGTCAACAGTAAAACAAGATGGCGGAAACTCACTTGTGTGCGTAGCCGTCTGGAGAGGTCGTCAGGTTGACCCCCATGACCGTCTGAAACTCCGTCTCGTTGCAGCAGTATTTGAAAGCTGTGTTGTTATGGTGACAGCAGAACATGTAGGTTTTATTATCCGAGAGACGAGGACAGTGGAATCCAAAGTGGTAGCGCCCCTTGTGATCGGTGTAGGGTTCACACACCCGAAAGTGTGCCGACAGAACTGAAGAGAAACACAGCTGTTACTCCATCACAGCTGAAACCGTGACTAGCTGTTACTAGTACATCTTAAATGACTTTCATTTTGTTTAGTCACTGATCTTCATCCAGGCTTTTTAATTATTAAGAATTTTAGCAAATCACTGAATTTCAGTCATAATTCACCTACCGTTTTATGATGCTAAACACATTAAGTGGAATCTTTAGAAGTGGAAATGAATGTGGATGGTATTCTAAACTGTAAAATGGTGCTTGGAATACGTTCTGACTGCTGCATGTAACGGAGTAACACACACCAGTTTGTGTTTTTTTGTTTGACAGTCAGTGGTCTGGTTTATTTTTCACCACAGAACTCAAAACACAGAGTGGCAGTCGGGCCGGGTGACTAACCCGTGCTGACACTATTCAACCCAAAACAGAACAGCCTGACATCAAACTAAATCTCTCACTTTTCCTTCCAGTCAGAATCAGATACGCCTGTCTTGAATTTCAATCGTTTAGAGTTCTTGTCTAATTACTTTCAGATACAATCAAAGACTGTGAAGACGTACAGAGAATCAGTCATTTTCTTTCAGATGAAAGTATTTACGATAAATTTGTGCTGCTCAGGTAGATATAAATGGAGTCTGAGTTTCTATTTTTGTCAGGCTCTGCCAGGTTGAATTAGACGAGTGACAGGAAACTATTGTTTGTATGAAAAGCTTTTAAAAGAAGGAATAAACCGATACAACCGCTTTGATGTTATGATACTGTCATGTTTTATTTTACCAGACCCCTCATGTAGGCTTGAATCTGCCAAGAAATCAAATTAAAGGTGTTTTTGAGGGGCTCTTTAAAGGTACAAGAACATTTTAATAATTAGTTAAGTAATCAAAAAAGTTAGTTAACACAAAACAGACGTCAACAGAAGAGTTCGTCTAAGGTGGTAACCATAGCAACAGCATGTCGTTCCGGTATAACAGTGCATGCAAGAACAAAAAGTACAGCCATAATTTATTCTTTCACCTCATAGATATATTTATCACAAGATTTATATGTACACTGTGTAGAAAATAAGTATTACCCCTTCCCTGTTCAACTGACCAGCAATTATAAAGTTACAAAACACCATCCAAAATATGTCAATATCTTGTATCATAATATAGACTGTGCAAACAAAAATAAACAAAAACGGCTAGAATAGAAACTAAACTAATAATAGAATATAATGACAGCTAAAATTTCCTTTTTTTTTAATTAACTAAAATTTACTTTAACTAAAGAGAGGATTAAGATGCATAAACATTTAAAGGAATCTTTAATAACAGCAGATCTCCAAACGTCATTTTATATATAGTTCATGCACTGCAGGATTCTCCAGTATGACAGAAGTTACAGCATTAGCGTGACTAATAACTGACATTACCGTAAAAAATAAAATCAGGCACAAAGAGTGAAGCGCGTGCTGGAGTTTTCATCGGTCATCACCGCACAACATGTCGACAGATTCATCACACTGTCCTTCTGTTTCTCTAACCGTGATTTTATCATGCTGTCCAAAGCATCTCTCTCTACAACCAAGAGAATGACTCACGTCTGTCTTTAATAATTAAAGAGATTTCTCCATCTCATCCAGTTTTATAATCTTTAACCTCTCTCAACGCTGCCACGCTATCATTGTTATTTAACCTTTATTCTCTCAGTGGAGTGAGAACTCAGTTAGACAAAATCTACAGTTCTGAGAGACACACGGAAATGGAAGAGATAAAGTGGACAGCGCAAAAAATTCTGGGAAATAAATAGCCACATGGGAGTCAGTTCTGATAAGTGGGTGTTTCTTCAACTGTCGACACTTTATTCTAAGAGGTTTATGTTTATTAAAACAATTTTAACTGTATTTTATATTTTTAAATAAGTTATTAAAGCTGCAATCTGTAACTTAAATAACAAAAAAACAGTTATTGATTTGGTACATGACAGCTCAGTGTTCAACACGATCTCCTTACCCTGATTCACACCAGTAAGTTTATAATAATAATTTATAATTTGAGCTGTCGGGTCTGATTTCACAGGAAATGTGAGTTTGACGTTAATACGCCTAAAGACACGTATGTAAAGTAACATGCAGTGTTATGTTTTGACCAGAGATGGCAGTAGAGAGGTGAAAGTTACAGACTGCCGCTCTAAACTGGTTTTGGAAACGTTTCAACGTGTCACCATTACTTCCTATTATTGCTGATACTTTAAAAATCCACAGATAATATAAATGTTTACTCAGGGTTTCTCAAAGATCTCCATGTCATCAGACATCAGATACAGAAGTCTGGAGAAGATCTGCGCGCTGAAGATCTCACCTGCAGTGGACAGGAGGAGGACCATCAGGACGTTGAAGGAGTGATGACTGGTGACACTCATCTTCTCGTCCTCCCTCAGGGGAGGATGGAGACATGAAGCCCGACAGCTTCAGCTGCTTCCAGATGTCATGTTGTACCTCCAGCGTCTGTTCATGGCTCTGACAGTCTGTCTGTGCACCTGTAGTGAAAGACAGCAGGTGCTACAGTAAGATGATGAAGAAACGGATGGTGTGCAGTAAGATCTGTCCTGTTCTGTTGTCAAGGCTCGTGTTTTGAGTTTAAGCACTGAATGTTGTTCAAGGGCTGTGTGCAGAACGGAACAGTGATGATAACGAGTCAAGAAAGAGTTAATTATGCAAATAGAGGTCAAGACACATTTGAAGAAAACTATAGAATAATCATCCAAATATTAAATGCGTCATTTAAGTGTATCTTAATCTTAAAGCAAACAGGTCTTCATCTAAAGAAAGCTTGCCTTCTTACACATATTTAGGATACACACATGTTGTAGTTACATGTGTGTAGCTGTAGGGGGAACCTTGACTTGCCGTCTTGTTGCAATTCAGAGCAGGTGTGTTGTGCTCCACCTAGTAAAACTTATGTATGTCTGAATAACTGAATGTTAAAAGACAGAAATCTTAGGAACCGTGTGCCAAAATAACATTCAGCTTATATTGTACAGCAATGGAAGCTGATCAGCAAATCAGGCTTAAAATCTGAAATTGTTAAGACGATCTGTTCAATACTGTTACAAAAGCCCAGCCTGAAACTTATCGATTGGATCTTTTAATGGAATAATTGAGACTTTCTGTCCCGTGATTTATCTGTGACGTGATTTTACATGTGGTGAGTTGATATTTCTTAGTGTCACGTGTAAAGCTACAATCGTAGTTTAGCACAGTCCCACAAACACAACAAACTCGCGTTATTTGTGCGACATTCTGTTTAATTGCTCATAAAGGACTCGACAGTGGTATGTTAACAGTTGAGAACACACGTTAATTGTGAGGATTTATTTATATGTAATTATCCGTTTTTAATCAAAAAAGATTATACTCTTTGAGTTTTAAAGACATTTATGAGAAATAAAATAGCGTTACGTTTTTTTCTGAAAAACAAGCGTAATCCACACGAACGATTGACCCTTACAGATATTATTTCACTTTCTTTAAATACAACTTTTGTAGTGAATTAAAGAATCGCGTTTCTTATCCCGCTGCGAGGCAGGTGCGCCTGCGCCAGTGCGTTTCTATGGCGTTGCCAGGGGCGCTTAACTCATCGCCATGACAACGGTTCAAGCTCAGGGCAGATGACTTCAAAGCACGTCGGAAAATGATGCGCATAAAGCTTTTCAGGAGTTTGTTGGCGTTTATAGGCTAGTGTTAATGAGTTTTAATGATGTCTGGTATGGGTTTTTGTTGCCTGACGCCAGCAGCAGTTTGTCTAAGAGACTGTGTGTCATTTGACGCCCTGCCGCAGGGACTCGTTTGTCACGGCTCGTCTCTGGCGTTAAACTGTGTTGACTGTCAGTGTTTGTGCTAAATTACACAACTGAAGTCACGTGCTGTTGTTTCAGCACAATTCTGCATGCAGTCGCTCGGGTTCCTCTGCATGCTGTGATCTGTGATGAATGCGATGTTTGTTATTGAAAGTGTTTGATCATTTCAGCTCATTTAGATGAAGAAAATTCAAGCAAACAAATGAAGACAGATGATGAATTCCACACGCATCTGTTGTTTCTGTCAGTATGTTCGGATTCACAGTTCTTGTCGGCTTTCTTTGTGTAATGCCATTGTTGTGTGCATGAGGGTGGATCTGTAAAAATCATGGTGTTGGATCTTCTTCTCCAAACACTTACTGCTGGTGATGTGTGGAGGTCAGAGAGATGCTGCTTTGGCTAGAGGCCTGTGTGAATTTCTGCTTTTGGTCGAGGTCATTTGAAGGGGAGTGTGATGCACAGTTTGGCAATCTAAAATCAAGTTTTCCTGCACAGATTTAGTTTGTTTTAAAGGTCTAATGCTCGGACAGAAATTCAGGTCAAACTCGACATGAAGTCCTGTTTGTAAACCATTTTAATAATCTGACTACAAAAGTAATCTGAAACAGAGTATTTATCATAAAAAAATGTTTGATTATAAAATGGAGATCTTATGTTGTGATGGACGGATTTGAAGTCGTTTTAGATGTTTGTGAAGCGGAAGATTTTGAGATAAAATACAGATTTAGGATGAGATCAGAATATACGACACAGAAATGTGGGGGAACTGAACCGAAGACACTTTACTTTCAAAGGTTAAAAATGAACTTTAATCTCAGTCAACAGTTATTAAGAATTAATCTTCACTGTAGCCCAGAAATGATTATACAATCTTACAGAAATCAGATTGTAATCAGCTGCTGAATCGTTAATAAAGAATCTACAGAGACTAATACTAGGCTTCTATTATCAGCCTTTATCTCTGTGGAAAGGTTTAACCTGCACCATGAGATATTACACTGCAGATGTGAATGTGTCGGCTGTCTTTATGAGGACATTTGTGCCGTGAGGCTCACAGCAGTTTTCTGCTGATTATGAACAGAACAAGAACAAGACAGGAACGTCATGTAATATTTTTAGCTTTTTAATTTGCTGTTGAATGTCAAAATGTGACACGTTTCTCATTTTCCTCAGAGTTCATAACTGGCTTTCTGTTCCTCTTCCTCTGGCTGTGATTCTTCCCACCAAAAACCAAAAACTTGTTTCCTTTTATTCATTACTGTGAGTGTTTATAAAATAAACGCTGATATTCTGTAAGTTCATGCGCATCCATACTTTGTACAAGAATATGATTAATCACTACATTTACAATAGTAGTCATTGTTTTGCTAGTTACTGCCGATTTCTTTATTACTTTTATAGTCATAACTGAATTTTTACATTTCTGTTAAAATGTTATGCAGGATGTTGCTATGTAGGGTGTTGCTATGCAGGGCGTTGCTATGGAGTTGTTATGGTGCTGAGTCTTTTTTTTGGTCAGTGTTTTTTTTAGCCCACCTTCAAACAGTGGAAGAAAACTTCAGTATTTGTGATTTGTGCAATAAAAAGTTATCACCATTTGCTGGTTAAAAAAATGTATCGTGGTAACTATGGTGTTTTGGTTACCATGGTCACGTTGGTTAAAGTGGTGGTTAACTTAAGTGCAGAAATTAAGAGCCCCTCCTATTTCCATTTTTACACCTTTCCGGTTCTAAAATGGTTCGGTTCTGCCCTCTTCCTCCAGTATTACAGGTTCTTTGTGCTGTTTGATGATAATTTCATGTGATTCAGCACTGCTTCTATATATATAATAATTACAGTGGCGTGACATTTTATTGTCCGTACTGTCTAAAGCTTCAAACGTCTTTGTTGAATGACTTTCTCTCTTTATACTGTTGAGAAACCACAATATCACACGGTTCTAAACTCCAGAAGAGTCCTGCAGAAGTAAGACAGACTCCCACCCACTCCACGCAAGACTCTGTAACCTCATGTTTATTCTTTACTGGTAATATGTAAACCGCAGACATCCAGCCATGGAGCTAATTATCATTTCTCAAGTTCATGTCACGGGCCGGTTTTGTAGATTTGTCCTTTATTTGTCAGCGGCACTGAATGTCACGCCTGTGCTCGGTTTCGTGATTAGCATCCAGTGTCTGAATGATCATAAATTGTCTGTGTTAGTAAACAGTGCATGGACACAGCGCTGGATTTCTCGTTTCCCTGCGCAGAGTCGAGAAGCTAATCACAGCCTCCCACCAGTGAGTGACAGTCAAAACCATCATTTCCTGTACACTAAACGTTTCCCTAATGTTTCCATTAAGTAGCAAAAACATTAGAAATGTTATTTTGAATGTTCTCGGAAAGTTCAAAACATTCAGTTTTTTAGACATTGTAATGCTATTGCTTAGTTAAAAGAACATTATTCTAACATTTTTATCCTGATCGTTCTGTGATGTGTAAGGTTGTTGAATTGAAAGTCGATCTGTTGATGTTTTATATTTCCTTCATTTGATTTGTTCACCTCAATAAAACAATGTGTTTTGTTTTAACATTGTGATTTAAAACATTCTTTATGTTGCAGTACCTCAATAATGTTACAGTTTTATTTAAAGCGATTTTTTCGGACAGTTTTTCTTTTCGGCGTTTGGCAGATGTAATTTTGGACCCTGGATGAAGTTTTGTAATGGCATTTGTTGGGCCGAGAGACACTTTGCATTTATATAAGGCTAAAGGTCGGTCACATCCGATTTATTTCTGTACTTAATTTTGTCCGGCCGTGTGAATCCTGCCGCAGTCGCGTTTAATGAAAGCCATTCTGTAACTTTGTCTTGTTATTTTCTGTCTTTATCAGTCGTGTCAGACTTTCTCTGTTACGTGCTTGCGCTTGCAGGTTTAAAACAGTCAAGCTGCTATCTTAAGAAATGCTTAAATCTGTTTAATTGAGTCTGAACCCAGTTAATAACTTTAGTTTGTAAGAAAGTTTCTCAATGTTTTAGTGATGTAACAGTTAAAATGTTGTTCTGAATATTTTAGGACCATTCAAAACCTACAGTGTTTTAACATTAGTGCTTGGTTACGAGAACGTTTTGTTTTTAAAATGTTCCACTAACAACTCAAGATGTTTTTGGTATTGGTATTCTATTACTGTTACTGTAAGAAGGTTTTTCAATAACTTTGAGAAAACTATCAGTTAACGTTGTGTTTCCTGTTAGCTGGGAACAAAGTAACTCAGTTTTTCAGAATGGTTGTTTGTGTAATGTCTCTCTGAAAGAAGCTTGTCTCGTCATGTAAACGCTGCATTTAACAGTAACAAAGAGCTGCGCTTAGTTAACGCCCAATTCAACAAGAAAATCTTTTCAGAGTCTGTGTATCTGGTTCATCCACAATTTATATTAATATTACAGACTGTGTAATTCCCAGTGTGAGAAACCCAGTGTTTACAGAAGTTAGATATCCTGTTTGGAATATCCGCACTTCTCACACAATTCTGGAGTTTGTGTTGCGTGCAAATGTATGTTTTCTGTATGTGTGAAAGAACTTCAGACTGACAGAAAACAAATCTGTTTAATTGTGTCTGTGTCTCAGATGATTAGCAGACATGATAGACTGAATTAAACATGCAACGTAGGTCATGTGACAACAACGTAACTCATTGCAATATTCGTACAGGAACATTGTTACCATTGCAGGCTGTATTTGAGTGTACTGTGCAGTGGAACAGTGTCACCTTTTAAATACAGCCTGTGTTTTACACACAGTTACATCATGTGCCTTCCTGTTATTTGTCTGACAATATTATGTGGAGGCAATCAGCTGTGTCGTGACAAGTGACACATCGGTTTGCACAGGCGAAAGAAAAGTGATTCAGGGGACACAAATAAGAACTGAGAAGCACTCAGTGTGGCAGTTTCTAACTTTGTTAAACACTTCTAGGCCTCCATTTTTAAGAGCACTGATGTACCCCAGTGTGTAAACTGAGGGGTGTGTTTACATCTTAAACACAGCATCTACAGCTGAAGTTCTGTACAAACTGCAAAACGTGGAGCTATTCCAGAGCTCAAATACTCCTTTAAGAGACTCAGCATGAATCTTCCCCCAAAAACTAAAACGCAGTTTAGGGTAAACAGAACCAGTGATAGCGCTTCTGCTTTGGTGCCCAGCAGGAGATTTGGACCGGAGTCTAACAGTCATCACCTACACAGAATAAAACTCTCATGAGCACAGATATGATGTACCCACTCTCCTCGCCTCAAACCGCTGTGTAGTTTTGCTCCTGGCTCTGGTGTTGTCTGCCTCCTTTTGTCTGGCTTGTTAAGTTGGGTTTAGTTTAGTTATTTCCCGGCAGCTGTTCTAAACGACACTGACCTGGTGATACAAGCAGAGTTGCCATCTACGATCTTGACATCAAATGCTAAGAAATGTAGAAGGAAAACTGTGTTTTTAAATAAACAAGCTTTGGTGACTCATAAACAGAGCCGTTGCTTAATGTTTCATATGAATGCAGACAGTCGTACAGGGCTAAGCAGCATTAATGTTGTTTTTTGTACATGATTTAGAGCTATTAAAGGCTACACATTAAAAACAGATTATTTACCGTGTGTTAACAAGCCCAGAGATCGTCAGAATAACCCTCATTACCCGCCGTTTGGCCTCTGATTAATTCGGTAATGATTCACAATATTAACCCGTCACAGAGATAAGACACTCTGGAGAGCATGTTTTTATGATGCGGGTTATAAACAGTGCATGTGAATGTAGTAATTAAACACGCATTTATAATGAACACAGATTAGTTATTGCATTAATGGTGTGCGACTCAATGCAATGTGAAATTTAATTCGCATGTCTTCTACAAAGGCACGTCATTCTCGTGTCGCTTGTGGAGAGGGATCTGTGGCGCGTGTGCTTGTAGAGAGGACTCGAGATTTCTTTGTGATCTGCCTAGAAACGTGATTCATGTAGTTAATTCTGCGAGAGCACAATTGCACACTTGAATACATTAATGGGGCATTAAAGGGGCAGTTAACTGTACAGTAACATTTCTTTATTTACCTACAGTATGCACACTTAAACCATCTTCAGTGGGACACAAAGAAGACATTACGAATGTTTACATTTATTCTGACCGAATGCAATGATTGGACAAACATTTTATGGTGCTGCGCCTGCCACAGAGGTCCTCTGCTTGTGTCAGCAGTCATATGATCTACTGTAAGTGTTTTCTGGAGTTTTATAAACGTGTGTTTTAGTTGGACAGCAGATGTGTGTGTTTGCATAAGGCTGTAAAGTCAGTCAGAGTGCTAATGAGTCTGAAATGATGCTGCTATAGTCAGTCTGACAAACTGACCTCAGATCTGCCACCTTATGGCAGTCTGTTAAAAGACATATTCTGTTATTCACAGCTTAAAAGCTCTCTCAACAGCATCTGTGGCCTGCTGTCAGTTACCATAACATTACAAATAATCTGTCTGTTACGTATGTGTGCTTTCTTTGAAAGTGTATTACTGTACACATTACTGTTGCTAGGGTGTTGTAGGTGGTTGCTAGCGAGGATGTGTTTGCTAGGGCCTTGCTAACTGGTTTCTGTGGGCGTTCTCGGTTGTTGTTTAGTGGCCCAAGTCCAATATGATGTTCAGGTTTAATGTTCTTCAGTTTTCACTTGTTTTCTCATCTGTCAGGTAGAAACACAGGTATTTAACACAGGCAACGGCTAACAGCTGTAGCACACACCCCCTGTTGCTGATTGGCTGCGAGAGTGTTATAGTGTCGTGTGGATAGGTCTGATCCAGTTTGTTTATTTCTCCTGTTTACACAGCCAGGACTGTTTGCAAACACAATTTATTTATTTTTCAACACACACACAGAACAGACTTCTAGCAAATATTATTTTATATGTGGTAAGGACCAGGTGAAAATAACAACATAACTCAGTGTACTGTTTAAATAACACTGAGCTTGACATCTTCTGAACTAAATCTGCGACATCACTACTGAACTCAGATCTATTAAAGGATAATTACATTTTTCTGATCGTAAACTGCCCTGAGGTCGTTGTGTCATCCGTCCCTGTTTATTAGACAGGAAACAGTAACTCGCAACATTGCAATTATGGGTCTGGCCAAAGCAGTTCCCATAATGCATCAGCAATGCTTTCAGTGGGAAGAGGGTGGATAAGTGGTTGACTAACGCTGGGCGTGCGCTAACGGAAAGTCATGGAGACCTTTAATAGCTATTCCGAGATATCGACCTGGTACGAGCCATTTGTTGTAGGATTAGTTTAAGAAACCATTAAAGGCACAGTTCACCTAAAACTAAGAATTCTGTCGCTTCTGATTCGCTTCTAATTCTGTTTATGTCTTCCACAGAAAAATTCATAAGAATTCATGGAGTGACTGAAAGATGATTTTTCAATAAACTGTTCCATTAAAGTTTCTCTCTTTTGATGGAGAAGTTGAAATATTTAAGTGAATTTCCTGGCTGGACCGTGTTCGCTGAAAACATGTGCCTCTGTTGCCAGTAATCAAGATAATGTAACAAACAGCCGGCGCCGAGCTGTCCGGTCTAAAACCCGTCTGGCATTAGCTCTGCGCTGCTGCCTAATGGATGGTGGAGGTTTCAGAGCGCCGTGCTTTCCCTGATGGAGGAGAAATGACGCGACAGGTGCGATGACGAGGATCTAAGTGGCTTCTAATGGTTTTCTAATGCATATTCTGGGTTTGGTACTTCAGAACTACTGCAAATACATTCATAAACTATAATAGAAAAACATGCTGTAGGTGAAGATCGATGTCAGTTGGAAAATCATACTCAAATTTCAGAGACGCTCCAACTTAAATCCTTTTGGCTCAAAGCATCAATGAACACACAGCAGACAATTTTTTCCTCACAAAAAAAATATTTGACTGATTTTCTGGCAAACAGGAGGTTTGTTTGATCTGTGGAAATGTGATTGCTGAGTGGGTGTGAATTATGTTGAGGGACTATTTCGATTGGCTGAGGTGCTGAGTGGTGCCCACCCCCACACTTGATCTATTGGTTGGTCGTCAGAGATTGACTCATGTGCTTCTGTGACTCCCATATATACTGTGTGTTTGTTTATCATTTTTGGCAATGAGAGCCAAAGCTGTGGGTTCTAAATGGACCGGAACATTCTATTAGGTTCTTGATTGTGTCATTTGTCTACATTTGCATTTTTAGGTTTAGCAGTGATGTATGAACTTGTCTGAGAAACTTTTCCTAAAGCATAACACTTTAAAACTCGTTTTGGTTCTTATTTGGAACCTTTAAGTTCCATCAAGAACATTTTACTCTCAAGTTCTGTATGCTGATGCTAGAATTTGAAAGGCTTGGTTTGGTCCTTCCAAGTGCTAGCTGATGACTAAGACCCCTAGTTACTATTTTAGTTATCTAATGTTAGCCTGGCAAAACATGTGTTTCCTAATGTTTTCACTCATGTTGCACTTAAAGGATAATGATAAGGGGTAGAACAAGGAACCTGTCTCTAGGGGCCACACAGGACCACCTAAGACCATCTGTGGACCACCTAAGATGGGTAACCATTATCTGACCCCATTATCTTAACTGTGGGTTATAAAGCTCTGCGCTGGAGTAAAAGGGGTTAAAAATGACGTGCTGACACTTTCAAGTTTGTAAAGCCACAAAAAGTAACATGGAACTGATTTAATCTGCTTGGAATCATAAATCAACTTAAGAACTCTATGAAGTGTAGAGCAGAGGTCACCACAGAGCTGCAGAGTTTAGCTGCAACCCTAATGAAGCAGCTGATCAAGATCTGTGGGACTGACAGAAACATCCAGCAGGTGTGTTGCAGTAGACTGAAGTTAAACTCTGCAGCTCTGTGGAACTCCAGGAACATGAATTGGAGACCCCTGGTGTACAGTGTTCTGGTCTCAGGTGGGGGCGAGTCATGAGAATCGACCAGCTGTCTCTCCTCTGAACCCTAGAGAAATCTCTTAACCTCAGGACATCTCCAGTAAGACTTGCTGTCTTATCCGTCACTTCAGAAGATTAAAACATCTGCTAAATGGACAGGAGCTGAGCTCAGAAGATACATCTCTCTCCTGAGACACACTCACACACTCATGTTTTGTGAAGAGCAAAAGGCCGGGACACCCATTTATTAGCTTTTTGTTAAGCTTAAATAATGCCTCATTTCTCTTATCATTTACTGAACCATAATGTAATTTTATACTCGTGTGATTTTCTTCTGTGGAACACAGTTTGTTTCGTGAGTGTGTGATACGAGAGCTTCTGTTCATGTGTCATGTGACCACAGCCTCACATCCTGTAACCGTGCGTTCATGATTGTATGTTCCACGGATAAAGAAAAACAGAACCGGTTTGGAATGATATGCTGTAAATAACTGAAGACAGTTTTTATTGTTTTTGTGTGAACCCGTTTTAAGCCGTTTTCAATTTCAGGATTTTGTTGTTGTTTATTCATAAATGGATTGTTTACCTCCACCTGTTTGTTTATGAAGTCAATGTGGCTCACAGTTTAACAGTCTGTCTGTCTGTGTGTGTGTTTTAGTGACGCCCACAATGTTATTTTGTGATTAATAAAAAGGAAACAAATGTCCGTCGATCTCCTGCAGAGAACTTGATGAAAACAGTAATTACCTCACAAAATTTGTCTCAGAAAGCAGCTTTAATTTCAGATTAATAACCTTTTGGCTCTTTTATTATTTATCCTACAGCACTTAGTTTTAATCCTTGAATCTGATTGGAAGGGAGGTGTTCCAGGAATGCTGGTTTCTGGTTACCTGTGATAACTTCGTGCGTGATTCCCACCCGTACCGATGTGATGTTAATGTTTGTTTTAGTCCTCCTCATTTTATATTGATGTAAATGCTTTAATATGTAATTAATAATTCATGGAGCTGTTTCCCACTAAATGAAGTGATTTAGAAATAAACAAGCTCTCACAGACCGGTCGCACCGTTCCGCTCAGGAACACAGTTTAACTAATACACTATTTCTGTTGTTTTTATCACACACATTAGTACATGCAGGTGTACACACACACACTTACACACACACACACACACATCATTACTGCTCTTACACCCTGCCGCGGTTGAACAAGCAGATATTTTTATTTTTATTCCTTGGAAGACAACCCCCCCCCCCATCCCCCATGTACAGAAGCGTGTGTGTGTGTGTGTGTGCGCGTCACTGAAAACATGCCTGTTTCTAAGTTACCAGCATAGCTCAGTTGTCTGTGTAATTCTAAAGCATCTAGTCTTACACAGAATACTGTGTCTGTACCGTGCAACAGTAATCCGGTACTCTTACCGTAAAACCAAATACCACTG
>JAZGTI010013914.1:0-14479 GCA_036877585.1 Botia kubotai
TAAGTTTACAGTTAAAGCTGAATGGTGTCATTTCTCTTAGCCTATTAAGCTACGATGTGATAAAATGACCATTAAAGGTGCTCTGTACTCCGTTTTTATCATTCTTTTTTTATAATCCGTTTTATGAAAAAACTCATAATTCTGATCTTTGACAAAACCCACGATTCTCATAGGTGGAGAAACATAAGGCAAATCTGGCTGCCATCATGATCACATACCCCTCCACAAACGGAGTGTTTGAGGAGAACGTTCGTGAAGTGTGTGAGCTCATTCATCAGAACGGGGGACAGGTGTACCTGGACGGGGCCAACATGAACGCACAGGTAACTAACAGAAGAACTTGGTCATTTCTACTGCTTTTTATAATGTATATCTTGTGCTCCTTCAGTGTTATGGTAACAGAGCGTTTGAATGTTCCAGTGAGTTGTGCATTTCTGATGTCTGATGCAGGTGGGTTTATGTCGGCCAGGAGACTATGGCTCAGATGTTTCTCATTTGAATCTCCACAAGACCTTCTGCATTCCTCACGGGGGTGGAGGCCCTGGGATGGGGCCCATAGGAGTGTAAGTGTTTTTAATATTGGAGGGAAGTGGGTTAGTGGTTTGGATCACTGTTGCAGAGGACAGTGAACACCTGTGAGGAGCAGTTAAAGTTGATGTTCTCCTGCAGGAAACAGCATCTTGCTCCCTTCCTGCCCAGCCACCCAGTCGTGAACATGCAGTCCAGCAACGCAGTGAGTTCCCTGGGCACCATCAGTGCGGCTCCCTGGGGCTCCAGCGCAATCCTGCCCATCTCATGGGCTTACATTAAGGTCAGCACTTAACACAGTTTCCTTGCTTCCTACCAGTTTACTTTGTTCTTCTGAAGGACAGATTTATTCATCTGTTGCTTTCAACAGATGATGGGTTCAAAGGGTCTGGTGCATGCTACAGAGGTGGCCATCCTTAATGCCAACTACATGGCCAAAAGACTGGAGAACCACTACAAAATACTCTTCAGGGGCACTAAAGGTCAGTTGTAGCAGTGTTATTGGTCTTGTGTTTGACCTTCACCTTTAGTCAACATTAAAATACCTCTATCATAGTTCACTATGTAGAAACGACAAGTAAACCATTCACTGATTGATTCCCCTGACAGGTGTAAACACTGGACCGCTGCACTGCTTTTAAAACATTGCTCTGTTTAAAGGCGGGAATTAAGGCAGGACTGTGTTTGTGTGACCAACAGTAGTCAGAGGGAATGTCTGTAGAATCTAGCTGGAAAACAATTACTTTTAAAATTCTGTTTGGTGTGATGCAAGTGGTGCAGATATTACACACGTAACACACTTTTAAAATGTTTGTTTTGCATATTTATTTACAGGCTTTGTTGCTCATGAATTTATTTTGGACGTCCGGCCTTTTAAAAAGACCGCAAACATTGAAGCAGTTGATGTAGCAAAACGGCTGCAGGACTACGGTAAGTGACAGACAGTCGTTAATTTAATTCCGTTTTACAGGAATGTGGTATTTTTGCTGATTCTCCAAAACCTTTCCCAACAGGTTTTCATGCACCCACCATGTCGTGGCCTGTGGCTGGAACTCTGATGATTGAGCCCACAGAGTCTGAGGATAAAGCCGAGCTGGACCGATTCTGTGACTCGCTGTTGGCTATCCGACAGGAAATAGCAGAAATTGAGGAGGGCAGAATGGACTCTAGGATTAATCCTCTAAAGGTGAGCATCTTAAGGAACGTTTCTTTTAATTTTAGCTGTTTTCTATAAACTCTAGAGCTTTAATCTGCTGTACAGTAATGTACTTACAGTAAAAGTCTATGAAGCAAAGCATTATATCAGAATGTATGGTTTTAGAGGTATAGCCACAAGAACATTACAGTAGATGTAAAAATGAAAATTGTCATTACTTACAAAAGGATATTTGGAAGAATATTTGTAAACTGAACAGTTTTGGAGCACCATTGACTTCCACAGTCAGAAAAAAATACTATGGAAGTCAGTGGTGCCCCAAAACTGTTTTCATACAAACATACTTCAAAATATCTGTCTTAGTGTTCAGAAATGTATACAGGCTTGGAACAACTTGAGGATGGTTAAACAATGACAATATTATTTTTTCTTTGAACTAGCCCTTAAACAGGAGACAATGTTGGTAAATAAGTCTATCGAAGTTGTATCCAGTATTCAACTCCTGTCACCACCTCAATATAGTAACTTTCACACTGTACATGGCAGTATACCAGAAAGACATGCCCCTATCCATAAAATACTGTGTATATGACCAGAACTTACTGTTATTTTCTGTAATAATGAACAACATGCCATTTAATGGGAATATGTCAATTCAACTGATTCTCACTTCATTGTCTTCCATCCAAGATGGCTCCTCACTCATTGGCCTGCATTACCTCCAGCTCGTGGGACAGACCGTACTCCAGAGAGTATGCTGCCTTCCCCACGGTGTGTTCCATAAAGCTACACAAACACACACAACAGTGTTTTCTAAATGTTGTTTTAATTCACTTTAAACATTTATATCTCTCAACGTTTTAGCCTTTTGTGAGACCCGAGACCAAGTTCTGGCCCACAATATCAAGGATTGATGACATTTATGGAGACCAGCATCTCGTCTGCACCTGCCCACCCATGGACGTCTACGAGTCTCCATATGAAGAGAGAGCTTCCTCATGACCTCACCACACACATCATCCAAATGAAACATTCCCATTGAATCATCTCGTCTTGTGATTACAGTTTCTTTGTCCTCTGTGCCTCATATTTCCTTTTGCAAACCATGCACATGTATCTAGCTTTGACCTGCTCCACGTCTCTGTTACTCTACTAAAACTGTCCAAATCTGACTCTGATACTGTGATTCTACCTGTTTAAGGGTTTCCTTGTATTTGTTAATATTGTATTTTTATTCACTGTATGAAAGCGTTTGGGTGTTTTGGTCTATGCAGGCGTAACTTACCAGCATTGTTCTCAATGGTAACGTTAATTTTATAGATGTAACGTTTTCTGATTATTTAAGAAATTGTATTAGAGCCTGTTTGTAACCATTTAATAAATATTTTAAAAGGAACACTGGTTTACATATCATACATCCAGTATCCTTATATTATCAATCACAAGTTCTACTTTGAAACGGAGTTGAGCTTCACTTCAAACTGAGCATCATTTCTCTTTTTCCATAAATTTCCTGTCACTATTCCCAAGAACAAAAGAAGTCCAAGGTTTCGGTTGGAGGCAAATTTTTTCCAGCAGTCCTCAGGTTTGTTGATGTCCACAGTATATATCTGTGAAACATAGGACAAAAATGACTTCATAGAGTGAAGAGTTTATAGTTCTTTATAGAGCAAGACTGACTGCTGCTGCCACAACAAAACCTCTCACCTGATGTGCTAGATGAACAGCCACTGCAGACAGTGTACAATAGTAGGGTAACGTCTGCTCTGCATTAACTCCTGCTAGAACCAGCCCTGACAGCATGGCCACGGCAAACCCACTCAGCCACGGTTTGGTGTGCTCATTGAACCTCAGAGCTGTGGACTTCACCCCCACTTTCAAATCATCATCTTTGTCCTGCTCAAGAGGAGAAACAGCTGCTGTTGTAATAATTGATGTTGCTGAAATGTTGTGATGAGACAGTACCGTAGAAACAGAAACCGTACCTGATGGGCATAGATGGTGTCATAAATCAATGTCCACAGTACACCAGAAACATATAGAGGTAAACACACAGACCAGTCACATGATCCCATCACAGCAGACCAGCCCAGCAGAGCACCCCAGTTAAAAGTGAGACCTTGTCAAGAGTGAAAAAAATGTAACTAATGCTCCACACACACTTTCATAGTCATGTTTAGAAATAATATTGTGTGGCAGACATTTAGGCATTTGGCAGACATTTTACATTTAGGCATTTGGCAGACGCTTTTATCCAAAGCGACTAACATTGCATTATACAGACGTCACACTTAAATAAGCCGTGTGTAATTACAAATACTATTACAATTAAAAATACTAATTACAAATATTACTAGCTTTGTGTTCTGTGATAAGTACTTAATTTACTGGTTTATTCCAACAGTTTGTTGCATTTGCATTGTTTGTTTGTGCAGTCTGACACATCAGGAGTTGTTGGCATGAGTTTGGGGCGGGACTTGTTTATCTTAATGAAAGCGGGGCGGGGTCTGCATGGGTGATTGCAGATTGGACATTATGTTCTTGTGATTCTCATGCCTAAAGGTTTTGAAATTACAAACTGCACATGGAATTAAGCACAACATATGTAAACTATCACACCTAGAACAAACTGAGGCCAGTATGTGATTCTCTTCATCAGCGGGTATGTGACCACCAGTGATAGAGAAGCAGCACCAAGAGCTATACTAGACAAGAGAAACAGAAAGCCTCAGTTAGTTATAATACCATTATTATACTATATTTGTAATAATTGTAACTAGTATGCTAAATTTGCACCATAGTCTAAATTTTAGATTAAAAATATTCTTAAACAATAAGTACCTGTAGTAATTGAGGCAGAGCAGAACCCCCAAAGCCAAACTCAGCTGACCTCCGAGGAAAACCAGAGCCTGAAATTGTGAGAGCTCCCCTGATGCAATGGGTCGAGTGGCCGTCCTCGATACCTAACAGAAATATGACATTTAGAAGCCTGTATGTAGCTGCCAGATCACATGAGATAATCCTCTTTCTTTAGTGCAGTGAACGTCTGGCAGCCTGTGACCTACAAACCTGCTGCTGCAGTCAGAGTTCAGACACACCTTCCAAAGATACAGACAATGCTTTGTGCCAACTAGCACGTTATTAGAGCATTCTTCCCATCTATAATCTGTGACTCTTACTGACAAGTTTGGGCTTTCACACAGACTTAACTGGTCATTTAGTTGCATAACAATGTTTTGTTATTGTTTACATGTCAGGGACCATATTTTGTAACAGACGGATAACTTTTAATGGCAGCGTAGGCGATTTCTGCCAGAGAAATTTTTGTTATGCTGGTTGAAAGTCTCTTCACATCCTGATAGCATTTACTAAGTAAAGTGCTCTAAATATATTTATATAAATAACCATAAAATGTTTGTCTAATCACTGCATTTGGTCAGAATGCAATGATGGGATGTCCTACTTGCTAGTCAAACACTGTATATGGTCATGTGTTGGAGGCGTGGCTTTGGAGAGTGAGCTGAAAAGAGGGCGGGACCTTATGCTTTCAAAGTTAGCTTGCTATTGACAGCGTCTCTATTATTGCCTACCCTACCGTTAATTATTTGACTTTAGAAAAAAAACATTTTAGAAATCAATTTTCGGTTCTTAATATTTCTGCATAACATTGTCCCCCAGCTGTGAATATATTTATAATATAACACAGCTTCTCAAAACTTACTGCTTCACTATTCACTGTATTACTTACATTATTCATAGAGATATTACTCGGTTACATAATTTTTAGATTCCTGAAAATCATCTTTTAAAATTCTCCATACGTTCAGGGATTTCCATGACTGTGGTGTATTCGTACCCTTTTGTCAACATTTTTATCCCACATGTCATTGATGGTGCACCCAGCTCCTCTCATCAGCAAAGCTCCAACACCGAACAGTGCCAGCACGCGCAGATCAGGGAGGCATCCTGGGTCTGCAGCCAAACCAATACTCCATGTACAGGGCAGATACAGCAACCACGTACCTACAAAAAGACAACATTTCTTGGGTAGTGTTAAAAACGTTTAATGATATTATAAGAACAACAAAGAGAAGACGTACGTTACATTTAGCAGACTTAAAGCAACAAACTCTAAGTCTTGGGGTTAGTGTCATGCTCCACCAATAGAGCCACAGCAACACAGAGCATTTCATATCAGCTCACCTATGGGTTTGTCCAGTCTCATTAATCTGAGGTACGGCTGGACAGACGCTGGGGCTGCGTTTACAATCCCAGCAGGCGTCAGGCTAAAAAACCTGTTGCCATAGTTGTGGCCAGCCAGTGAGGGTGACCGTTGTTCTTGTTTGGGAGCATTCCTCTGGTTAAAACCGAATCCAGACTGACCGAGGACATTGTCATGGTGTCTTCTGAGATTTGAGAAGTAAGCATTACACATCAGCGGCAGACTCCTCTTAACTGGACGTGGGTTAAGCAGTGTCAGTAATCTGGTGGACATCATTCTGACGCTTGTGCTGTCATGAGCAACCTTGCGGGAGATGTCACGACCGCAGAGGAGCGAAAAGCGTCATTGTGCTCTTGTATTCATGTGCAAATGAGGGACCCTCATCAGATACAATACAACCTGACAACAGTAACAGCAGAAGAATACAATACACACTATTCAGTACAGATTACCGAAGAGTCACGCAATGTTGCGTGAATATACTTGTTTTTCTATTAATAGTGTGTCGCAAGAATCTATACAGACAATCAAACCAAATTCAACATTTGACTTTAAAATAAGCTGTGTAAAAATTACTATTGCATTAAAGCATAGTACTACTTTTGAAAAGCTTTACTGACTATAACCAAAGTTGTCACAGCTGAATATGACATCTAGGATCAATAACGTTATGTAGGAAAAATGAGGGGGAAAAAACAAGTTAAGAGAGTAATTTCACTATATAGCATTTACAGGAAATTATTACAGAGAGAAATACATTATAATCAGGAGTTTCCGTACGGCTTTCCATACAAGCTTTACATCATAATTTATATAAGTCAAACACTTTAACAAATCTTTGAGCTTTACAATTTTTAAACTCACGTCACAGCGACAGCTGAACACTTTATGTACACCGCACGTATGTGCACCGATTATTTGTTCCCCTGAAACAACTGTTTGCGTTGTGGTTCCGTCTGTGAAAAATGAAACATATTTGGACGTTTAAACCTTTGCTTTTCGTTTTGTAGTGTACATTATGCGTTTTATTTATAAGTTTGGGCGATAGCTCGTCGTTTTGTTAAATCGCTTTTCGCGTTTAACACAAAATACCTAATTTAGAGGTCAAGGTGACACGTGAAGTAATATCAGAGTACAGTAGACTATAAGCCATGCATTCACCTGTTCCGTTACACTTATCTGTAGAATAAAATTAATTATTAAAATATCGTAATTAAATACATTTAAAACTTATTCTTTAGAATATTGTTATTCTCAATGATACATTTTTAAACTATTTGACTGACCTGGGTCAATTGTTTTACTTCAAGTCAAACATTTTCAAATATTGTCAGGTAGCTCCCTCTTGTGGTCCTTGGAAACTATTTCAATATGATAAGTCAAACCAATGAAATATAAGCGTGAAAAAATAAACAAATTAACTTGTGAATTCATTGTTGAAACATTGTTTGATATTCGTGCATTTTTTCCACATGATTACTTGTCAGTGTTCTTGTGTTATACGGCGGATGATGACCCACAAAATACAACTTTGCATGTCTTCATAATTGACATATTAACATATACCTACATTGTAATATACCTGCAGCTCTTCAATGTAATCTATTCATTTTAGTATTCTACTTGATTGCACGATTCAGCAAACAGCCTATGGAATGCATTTATTAACAGACCCAATCAAATCTATTAATGCCCATATCAAAATACCACCAACAACAGATAATGTTTCCACAGCTTTTTGTATATGGCATTGCTCTAGTTCTCTTATGAGACTAAAAATTAGAGAGTTTGGATCCATGAAATGTGAAATTGACCAAGCAACAGAATTACATACTTTTAGTAAAAATAGTTTTAACAAATGTTTTTGTTTACATTTATTTGTAAGAAATGTATCTTTGTAAGATCATTTACAAAGCTCATAACTTCCTCCTTCAAGTTTAGTGTACATTTATTATACTTCATCCTATCTTGCTAGAGTTTTGTAATAAGTGCACAAAACCGACAGAAATCCGCATGTAAATCCTGCTCGTCCCTGCACACGTCACAGTGTGTCGTAGCTCGTGAAATGTGACACGCGCTTCCTGGTGCGTGTGTTCACGAGCGCATCTTCATCTTCTGTAAACTTACGTCGCGTCTTGTGACTTTAAGGTAAGATTATCTGTACCTTCAATTGACAACAGAGAAAAACGTCAAATATAACAACTGTCAGGTTTGTCCGAATGAAACATTTGTGACTGACTGAATTCAAGCACTACGGGCGCTTCTGTTTTCCTGATAAGTTTTAGAAGGAACCTACTGTGTGTTATTGCATGATTTACGCCATAGTAAAAGTAGCCCGATATTCAGATAAAGTTCTGAAGTAATGAACAGTAATTGAACAATGTGATCAATTAAATGTTAATTCACAGTTGAAATTATCCGCAGGAGAACAATTTCTGGTGACAAACGCGTGTTATGGTTTCAATGGAAAAGTTCAACAGGATCCAAAGTTCTCGGGATACGTCACCAAAAAACATTTCCACCTATTTCACCGTATAAACTAAAGTTCAGCTGTTGCCTTTCATTTTTAAATAAACTCAGATGATATTAAAAGATCTTAAAGATCGAGCTGAATGTTCTAAAACTCACTAAAGATGTTACAGTTGCTTATATTATGTAGAGGGGGAACGTAAAACCACGTGTTGACATGACTTACTGATCACATCATTTCTCCATCTGACGTGTTGATCTTCAGAGAATCTTCAGTTCAGGTCAGTGAGCACAGGAGATGTTTTAAGGATCATCTACATTGACCCGATTGCTGGGACAACCGGAGTGCAGAAATGGACAAAACCACATCAGCCGAGGATGTCCGATCTTCCAGAGTCATCAGGGTGGTTTTCTTCGCACTGCTGCTTGACCTGTTGGGCTTTACATTAATTCTTCCCCTGCTGCCATCCATCCTGGACCACTACAGTCAAACTGGGGTGAGATCATCTTTTGAAGGTTATAACTGATGGGTTGTTTGCTTTGAGGTCAAGTATACAGGCAGGCCTGTGAAAGCCTGCAGCTCAGAGCTGTTCTGTCTAATTAAACGAGACATAATGACATCATTCACTTCTTTATTTAGGGTCCAATCATTGAACTGTTTAAAGTGCCACTGGAAATGCTTGTGTATGAAGTTTTTTACTCTATTAGATTTGCTTGTCATTGGATGGCAGTAGTTGTTAGGAACAGTAACTCAGTGATTGACCAAAAATGAGTTTGATTGATGTATTTTATGTTGTAATCTCTGCAGGACAGTGTGTATCAGTCATTACAGAGTATAGTGGACTGGTTCAGAGGGGCGGTTGGAGTGCCTATGGAAACCAAATACAACAGTGTTCTTTTTGGAGGTAACATCATTATTCCAGCTGACCGTGATGTTTTTTTAACAGCACATAATTAAACTGACCTTTTGTGTTGGACTGTTTTATTGATCGTCTTCCTGTCTGATGTCTCAGGTCTGATCGGTTCTCTCTACTCTTTTCTACAATTTCTGTCCTCGCCCGTTACTGGAGCTCTGTCAGATGATTATGGGAGAAAACCACTCCTGCTTTTAACAACTGTAATGTGACTCAGAAAATAATGCATTGCATACACACAGATTTTGGTTAAGCTGCATGTGTCACATGTGTTTTTAGGAATTCATTGTTTATCATTTAAATAATAACATTGTACCTTCAGTGCTTCAGATCAGTATGTTCCTTGTGTTTTTAGGTGGGCCTCATGGCCTCCTACATCCTGTGGGCTTTCTCTCACAGTTTTACCATCTTCCTCCTCTCTCGGGTTTTGGGGGGGATCTGTAAGGGGAACGTCAGTCTGTGCACGGCTGTGGTTGCCGACCTTCCCTGCCCCAAAGCTAGAAACAAGGGCATGGTGAGTTACTGTCCTTAATCTAGTCAACAGTGATTTTAATTGTTACTTTTCTTGTGTTATGTTGTTTGGTAACCTGTTGTTTCCTGGTGATTTCAGGCCATGATTGGTGTCGCCTTCTCTTTGGGCTTCACGCTGGGGCCGTTAATGGGCGCATACTTCGCTCTGAGGATCAGAGATGCTGAGATGTTTTATCAAGGTCCTGCCGTGCTGGCCATCCTTTTTTCTTTAGCAGACCTGCTTTTCATTTTCTTTACCCTTCCAGAGACATTACAGAAGGACAGCAAGGTGACAATACTCAATGTAAACAAACACTTCAGATATGAGACAGTGTGTGCCTTAATAGCCTTTAAAGTCACCATGAAATTAAAATACATGATTATTTTTTATGGAATATTGCAGTGTTTGTTATATGTGATTATCCATGCAAGTTTTTTTTTTTTTTTTTACATTAACGTGCTCTCGTAATCTTTTATTTAAACATATCTTCTCTTGTTGACGTGTGTCCAATGCCCAGGCAGTTTCTATCCCAACAAACTTCCATTGATCCAATCAATTCCCAAAGGATGAAATCCCCCAAAAAGTCCCACTAAGTTTCACTCAGATATGCGTCACCATAGGGAAGAAACAACAGTCACATCCTTTGTTTCATGGTGACTTTAATATAATTACAACAGACATGGGAATGATTAAGGAAATTTTGCATGCCACAGGGATCATCAGAATCTTCTGATGTTCAGCGGTCTGGAGATCTTCTTAACCCTGCAGCACTGTTCAGTTTCACTGCTGTCACAAGAACAGAGAATCCACCTACAGAACACAGTGAGTCCAAACTTTCACTAGCTACCAGTAATACTCAATATCATTGATTAAAACATGCCTCGCGAACCGTCTCAATATTTTCTTCTAATAGTGTTTCTTTCTTACTGTCACATTAGAAATGCAAAATCTGAAAGTGCTTGGATTGGTCTACTTTACATATTTGTTTCTCTTCTCTGGGCTGGAATTCACTCTGAGTTTTTTAACACATCAGCGCTTCCAGTTTACCAGGTATGTCTTAAATACTACAGCACAATACATAATACACAACAACGCACATCTCAGAACACAGCTAACAGGGAATGGTCTCAGAACGTGGGCAAAGTTATCAAAAAATGTTCTTGCAGTAACATTAGTAGAACTTTTTGGTGTTCCTGTGGTCCTGGAAAAACAGCTTGCAAGTTAATTTCTATGATGCCACAGGGCCATGAGGAACCAGGAAGTAGAATGCTTTTATATTGTATGACACACAACAGCAGTGAGCAAAGGTTGAGTGACCCCATAAAACATGAGTTCATCATTATGAATGCATCTCTCCCACCCGCTCAGCAAGAATGAAACCATATTTTTCTTAATCAGTAGAACCATGACATGTTGATATGAGCATGTATACAAGTAGCTGACCTCTTCTGACCCATCACTCATTTCTTCTGTTCCAGCATGCAGCAGGGAAAAATGTTCTTTTTTATTGGCATTACCATGGCAGTGATACAGGGCGGCTATGCCCGCAGGGTCAAACCAGGTCATCAGATCCAGACCGTTAGCGTGGTAAACTCCTTCATGCGTTACTGAATTATGAGTGAATTAAAATGGAGCCATGTGTGATTTTCTTGGAAATGTAGAATGTGACTGACTTAATAATGAACAACTCAAAGGAGTCGCATGTTTGTGTTCATTTATGTTTCAGGCAGTTGTATCACTTATACCAGCCTTCTTGCTCATTGGAATGGCATGGAATCTGACACTGCTATACTCAGGCTTATTTCTGTACTCCTTTGGTAAGCAAGTCGTGTATGCATTTACAATTCTCTGACAGTAAACTATATAAAAATACCTGTTTTTGTTGGTTTGTTTGTTTGGTATTGTGTTTGTAAACAAATGTGTATTCATTTGGCAGCTGCTGCTATCGTTGTCCCCTGTCTCTCAGCACAAGTTTCTGGACATGGTGAGGTGGTGTCTTGTGTCTTACAGTTTCTGTCTGTTAACAATGGAGTCATTTAATTAATAAGATCAGCATTTGAGTGATGGTAATGATCTCTCACACATGTTGGAGTTTGGCTGTGTGTTAGCGTTAATGATGTATGTGTTGTTGTATTAGGCTCAGCCAATCAGAAGGGAACAGTAATGGGCATCCTTCGGAGTCTTGGAGCTTTAGCTCGTGCACTCGGTCCTATTGTGGCTTCATCAGGTAAACAAACAATTCTATTCAAATGTACTTTGACTCAGTAATTCAACAGGTCTAAATGTCTTTTGTGTTTCATTGGATTGTGTAATGTACTTTACAACTCAGTTTCTACCTGTGTGTGTTTCATTGCACTGCACAGCCACACACTATAACATTATTTGTGTTTTCTTCAGTGTACTGGTTGGCTGGAGCAGAATGTTGCTTTATAATGAGCTCAGCGTTCTTTATAGTCCCTCTGATGTTACTGCGCAGACTGCAGAGACAGAAACAAGAATAAGACCTGGACTGGATTAGGAATGAAACCATCAGAATCGAAATGTTTACAGTATTTAAGAAAAACAATACCAGGTACTATACACAATGTGTAGCATGCTTATGAAAAAACACTGTTTACTGTAAAATCTTTGAAAGGCTGTTAGCGAACAACATTTTATTGTATTTTTACAACAATGTATTATCATAGAGTTATGCATGTTTCTATAAATATACTACTGATATCAGAATATGTGGGCACAAATAATCAGAAATATTACTTTTTTATTACTTTTTTACTGAATGTAGGTTTTCAATCAGACTTTTTAAATAAAGATGGCCATTGTGGACCTAAGTTGTTTTTTGTTTATTATTATTATTTAGTTTAATGCAATGGGAAAGCTGTAATTTGTTTGTGACAAACCACGCAGCTCCAGTTTGATCCAAATCACTCAATGCATGCAGAAGTCACTTCATGTTTCTCTTTTCACCATAAATGTACTGGCTCACCATGACAACACCATTTGAAATATCAAAAATCTGTTCACAATTTACCATCTTTAATTTCTGTCCTTTGCTCTGGCCAAATCTGAAGTGACTTGGGTAAATTTAAATTGGGTGACTCTTAAACAGTAAGTGACACACTTCCTTCTGCCAGTCGGTGGCGCTATGACTGACTCTCAATAGCCACTTCAATGTCATTGAAATCACTGGTTTCAAACCGAACACTCAAAAACCTTGAAAAGTAATAATAGTAACTAAGTAGGTATATTTTTGGATGAAAAGTGAGTGGCTGGTGCTTGCTATGGCAGTACTTGGGCCGGCATATTTCGCAATGTTAACATGTTTTAACAAAATGCTGGCATGTATTAGCATGATGCCAGTACATTTTATGTTATGTAACATTATTATGTTAGCATGATAATGTAGCCCATAGCCCACCCACCCACGTCTCTACAATGTCCTGATGCTGAGATGCAGCTTATTCATTTCATTACATGGTTGCTAGGGCGTGGCTGGACGGTTTCCATGGTAATAAAAAATGAAAGACTACTTGCTAGTCTGAGTCACAACAGGCCACCCCTTTGTCTCTACTATGTTCTGATGCTAGGGTACTGTAATTGGTTGCTAGGGTGTAACTATAAAGTTGTAGTTTCACCATGTGTTGCTGCTTGCTAAACTGTGATATAAGCCCACCCTACGAAGGCATGACGTCACAAAATGCAGCCCAATGATAAGTCTCGGGATTTTTTGGCCCACTTTAACATCGTACACCAGATCGCTCATATGGGTTATATACCACAAACCGTGCGGAACGAGTTACGTACTGAAGTTTTGTCCGGGAAAAGTATGTAAGCACCACTACTAATAATAACAATCATAAGGAAAACATGCTGCTCGGGCTAATAAACGGGCAGCTGGCGGCGCTCGTTCGACTCGCTCGACTTCAACAGTGACGTGTTACCATCCCGCTAAAACCATTTCAAAATAAAAGTCTCGTACCGACAGAGCATGTCAACTTTGAGCTTAATCTGTGATTATTTGGCCTACCAGTTCTGCGGCAGAATGTAATGGTTTACGTGTTTTTAAAATGGACCGTGTTAAAGGCCAGAAGGTACGAAGGCGCTTAAAATCATTCAGTCATTATCTGTTTACACTGGCTCAGATGAGTGACAGTCTATCCCGTACGGCTCAACACGGCTGACACAGACGAGCTGTTGAAAGCAACTAAATCTGCGACACACCGAGTTTCTATAGTGTTATTTCACATGTACGGTCGAAGTCGGTGCATTTAAATCCGAATCAGAGAAGTTCGCATGAAGTTTACTGTATTGCATGGGGGATTCTCAGCTGACTGCTAACAGATCCAATGCAATCTTCATTACGACATCATCAGGTTTTTACAGCTTAAATAGTTAAAAGGCAGATAACTAACAATTATTGGCGTGTAGCAAAATTTAAAGCATGTTTGGATGGTGTCCCACTTTGATCGCGTGCTTTGACGTGTTTGTTTACTGGTGTTAATATTTCATTTTATACTGCGCCATTAGTTGACGTTTCTCGTGGATTCAGTATTATTTAAACACTGCTTAAGAGATATGAAGCTGTGATTATATATTTGTTTTTTATTTTCTATTTAGTCTATTTTAAATAGAATTTATGCATGTTTTATCACTGTTCCTTGAACCTGTGTCTGTACTGT
>JAZGTI010013915.1:0-14479 GCA_036877585.1 Botia kubotai
CGTGCTGTCTAACTGCTCCATTATAGCTCATTGTGGTTTCAGAGCTGTGTTCTTCAGGACCGGCCTGTTATTAACGGAGGTGGTCGCTCTACTTCAAATCACCGCTTGGTTAAAAATAAATCCCCGTCCCACCACTCTAACAGCATAATCGTTTCGTACCCACTATTATTTTTGTTGTGAAATATTCTCTGTATTGACAGTGTTGGGGGAGGGGCAGCGAGGGACAAAAACAGTCTGGCTGCTCTGACTGGAGCTGTTCTTTATTTGGGCATTTTTCTTAGACGTCAGCTATTTGACGATAATTGGCGGTAGGGATGGACTACTTGTGTTTTTGTCTTGTCAGTCTGACCTGCCATTAAATCTTAAAATAGACAAAGAGACTTAAATTTTACAGCACTAACATTCAACGAAAAAGGTGGAGTGCGTGTGCATGTATAATTCATAACGGCAGATGAGCCAATGAGAGAATACAGCAGTTTTTGTAATGGTTGAATGCTTTTTCTGTTTAATTTTGATCTTTTTCTGCAACGGTGGGTTTGTTAAAATAGCACATTGGAGTCAGAGCGACGCGGATCTCTCTGGTCCTTGCCACATGCGGTGCTTCGGGTTCGAGAGAGTGAGCGCCTCCTCTTTTCCTGTCAGGAAATGAGAGTACAATAGGGAGCTGTACATAGCACGCGGCTGGGGCCCTGTTTGGGGTTGCAAACGCATATGTGTGTGTAAATCAGAGGGGGGTTGAGGGTTACTGTACGTCAATGTAAAAACTCTTTACATTAAAGTACAGTAAGTTCTCCCATTTTTTACCTCATCCCAAAGACATAGGACCACATGTTGCTGATGTTTTGAGAAGACTAGATATATGGTAACCTGCAAATGTTTCCTTAGCGATCCTTAAAGAAATAATTCACCCAAATATGACAATTTGGCCATCATGTACTTACACTCATGTAGTTCCAAGCCAGCATGAATTTCTATCTGTGCTGGAACATCTGGAGAAATTTTGAAGAATTGTACTGGTTGCTCTTGTGCATACACTGAATTAGAGGTAAAACCTTTTATAAATTAAAAAAATATATATTTTTTAATTTTAAGAATGTAATTTTAGGGGTAGAAAATGGTGCTTATTATACAGTATATATTTTATGTCTTCTAAAGCCACCACCTTTTGGTGAGGAACAGACCAAAGTTTAAAGAATCTTTCATGAACAATATTGACATCTTAGCTCCTCTAGGTGTATTAATAAGATTTTATGAAAAAAGTACATAAGAAATTGTTTATTGGAGTCAGATTTGTAGTGAATCTATGTGATGTAGTTCACCAGACTAGTGTGAATAATTTGTTATGAATCTGACTTTTCTGGTTCTCACCGATTCATTGTAGTAGTCGCATCAGCTCACTGGAGGGAAAGATTATCAGCCAATGAAAACAATTTCAGTATGTTGCTCTGTTCCTTACAAAGAGATATGTCATGACTTGAGAAGAATGAGAACATAGTGCAGTCTTATGGATCAAATTCATAATGCATTTATGGTACTTTTATGTCCTTTTTCTCCCCTTATGTTGAATTTGCATGGAAATTAAAAACCAGTAGAATCCTTAATGTTTCCATTTTTATTGTATGAAAAAAAGTCATACAGGTTTACAATGACATAAAGATAAATAATAAACTCTAACTTCATGTCAGATCCTCTCAGAGCTTTTTTGTACTGACTTACTGTACGAGAAAACTATTCAGATTTCTAACACAGTATTTTCAGTCTTCTTTTGAAGTCCAGGAAAAAAACTAATTTAGCTTCTTATCTCAGGCTTCATTTTGATAATGAATACACGTCATTACAAAGTGGAAAATTCAACATTCTGAGGAAAAAAAGAGAGAAGTAAGTTGACCCGCCAGGAAAGATCTCTGTAAGGAGAGCTAATCACTTTGGCAGTCGTTTACAGAGTGCTGTAGAAGTTCTACAAATTTGGTAGTCAGTATTGATTTGACGTAATTGTGCGCTAATTTTAGCTGGCCGGAGTCTGTCGAGTCTCAACATGGCCGAGTGCTGAGGAGAGAGTAAGTCTGGAGTGGAGCTGGCAGCAAAGATAAATTAGTTTGGATCAAATGATAGACCCATATGCCTAAAGCTTGATGAATCAGGGAACATTAAACCATGCTGCTAAGTCTATGCATGCAGACAAACAAGTTAAGCTCTCCTATGTGTACTCTGAGAGACCTTAACCCTTATGGTGTGAGTCCGTTTCGCAAAGGTTATCAGCTTTTGTGGTTCCATCCCATATTGATGTGTTTCTGGTTGCCTGTTTGGTAGCCCATTCCAAGCATATACCCATAATAAGAGCAAAGCCATGCTGCAGTAGTTAGCGCTTATGCTTACGCTACATGTTAAGCCTTGATGTGCATATGGGTAATTTAGGTTCGAGTTCAGACTGCAACTTGTACCAGTCCCCTCTCCCAAACAATTTCCCTCAGCTCTCCATTCTGTTTTATCCGAGGTATAAAGTAAAAAGGAAACACAAATAAGAGAAACACACGGGTCAGATATCTTCAGCTTTGAGGGAAGATCTTCTGTTTGAGGTTGATGCAGGTCAGTGAAACTAATTTTCCTTACCCGTTCCCAGTGCCACCACCACAGAAACAAGAGCTATTTATAGCCCTACCCCCACACCCTTCCCAGTCTCTGACCGGGCTGGACCATAAGGGAATATCTGTTTAAACTAGCGTGCTTTTGATGCCACCAGATAGTCTGTGTGTTGTGTGGTTCAAAATAACAAATTGTGTTTGTCTATGTGTGTGTGTGTGTGAATCAAAAATAAGGAGGCCGGGGTAAGTTGTCACACATTTCTTCAGTGACTGTTTCTCAGTGTAGGTTTATTTTTGAACTTTCTCAATAGGCACATGCCCCAAAGCCCTAGCTATAAAAAAACTGTTGAACATTTCCGCTGTTACTGCCCAGGAAACAGATACAGTTCACTGAACACGTGTTGCGCTATTGTGACAATACGGGCTAATAGTGAAACTTTTTTTTACAGCTTTAACATCTTTTTTTTACAGTTTTACAGCACCTAACGTTAACATTAAATAGCCAGTATGCATTTCAGCAGTATCTGAACAGTAAAACTATTATGGGACACAAATCCGTTCATAAAAACAACGAAGTTAACACATATTTCATGATGTGAAATGTGAGATTGAGCTTCAAGCAGAATGAAAGAGAATAGCAGATAATCTAGTTGAGCTGCAGACGCATCCGCATGCATTACGCGCACACGCTTCTGGGCAGACTTACACTCTCTTAACCTCCTGCCGGTATTCTGTCTGGTTCAGAGCTCTGAAAGTTTAAAAACTGACATCGGTTTCTGCTGGATTTCAGGGGTAGACGTGGACCTGTGCCGAGAGAGAGAAAGAGAGAGAGAGGCAAGTTTAATTGCTCCATCTGCAAGAGGGCTGCAGAACTTGGCCCTGCCTGGGCTGATCCAGATGTTTTCCGGCAAGAAACATCTGAAAATGTTTAATTTCTTTCCCATAGGAGTGAAAAGTCTGTTACATGTTGGATATTTACAGTGGCAACTGCCCTGTTCCATCCATCAAGGCCTGAAGTCTCAGAGCTCCAGATTTACAGCTTTTATTTGATGTTCCGCTACTGGAAGACCAAACACACAACACTTGTGAACATGTAAACAACACAGGAGTTCAACATTTACTTAATGGATAAAAGTGATACTGTTGATTCATACCACATTGTTTTTGGGTATGGGTACTGCTGCTTTGGTGAGGCCTGTGCTGTTAGTTTTCAGGCCCTGAGTTCTGGAATTCTAAGAAAATGTTCCAGTTTCTGGTTTTTAGGATTTAGAAACACCTTTTAATGCTCTACATTCTAGAATTTTGTGTAACCATGTGTAATGGTGCCTTCTAAAAGTTTGTAAAATCCTGTTTGACTCTGCATTCTAGAATTTAAGAAACCCTTTAAGACTCTGCATTCTAGAATTTAAGAAACACTTCCTGGCTCTGCATTCTAGAATTTAAGAAACACTTCCTGGCTCTGCATTCTAGAATTTAAGAAACACTTCCTGGCTCTGCATTCTAGAATTTAAGAAAAACACTTCCTGGCTCTGCATTCTAGAATTTAAGAAAAACACTTCCTGGCTCTGCATTCTAGAGTTTAAGAAACACTTCCTGGCTCTGCATTCTAAAGTTTTGAAATGTGTGCTTTTTAGACCTTTCAGGCACAGTTCTGGAATTTTCCAATTCTCTGCACCAACCCATGAATGTAGAACTCAGATTAAGTTAGGTGAAGATTCTCTTCTCTTTACCAGCTCCCAAATTCCTGTATACAGGCCATACTGATTTGGGTCCTTGTTTCCTGTCAAGTTTGACCCACTTTGTTAGATTTGGCCCAGATGGGCCAGACTGCATGCTGGTTCTACAGCACGCTGTCATCATCAGAGTTGCACTCGGGGGAAAGTGCTGTCATGGCATTTTATAATTTCTGTATGTGGTTCACCACACCCTGCTGAGGAGAATCACTGATGCCTCAATCCAAAACGTTTTATTTGCCTTTGGTTGTCAAATTAAAACCCTGATAAATGTCTGCAGCTCTTATGTTTCCTAGAAGTTGTGATGTTACTGTACGTATATGCTGAAATTGCAGCAACAACAGGGTAGTTTTCGGTCAAATCATGACAGGAGGCCATTGGATGATATCATAATCTGCCCAGAATGACCACATCTGTGTGTTTTCAGATTAAAAGAGATCAGTGTCTTCATTAGAGCTGTGTATTCTGTCCTCGCTTTCTTTCTGTTTCTATTGTGTGTTGTGACAGGGTACACAACAATTCCAGCTGTCATACAGTGGCATCACCAGTAAGGGTCAATAGGATAATCTGGCAAAACAAAAAACCTGGAAGTCTTGTTTTGTAGTTCAGCGATTCCTTGTTATCCCACATTATTAAAAGCAATGTTTTGTGTTAATATTGAAAGCAATGTTTCATATTGCGATAGATTTACAAGCCCTTTTAATTGTTAATTGTCCTGTGTTGACATCATTCCTATAGAAACCGTAGGATATACTGAAAAACAACACACCCATGAACATGCTTGCAGGTAGTCTTTGCCTGAGACATCACACCCACAGATCGATGCACACTAAATGTCTGATGCATACTGAACAAAACAAACAGGATACTGAACAAAACAAACTATGATTGGTTGCTTTAGATGTCAGTCAAATGGTCGCTTGGGTGGTCCTTGGCCAATGAAAGTTGCCATGGAGTCTGAAAAGACTAGCTTGCAGGTGGCAACTCTAGGGAGCATCTGATTGGACAAAAATGTGTGCAGTGCAGGGTGAGTCATGAATATGATAGTTCCTTTTGTTCAGTTGTTGGAATGGCTTTACAGATGGCTTCACAGCTGTTAAAAATGGAGAAGCAAAATTGACTTATACTGATATCTGTTATGACAGCGATTGTGCACATTTAGGCAGATTGACAGGTTGCTTGAGTTAGTGGGCGGAGCCTTCAACGACTGTTACCACCATTCTGAATATCATCTATCTTCAGGAAATGATGAAGTGCAATGGGAGCCTTAACCCAGATACAGTATGTAATTTGCCCATACGTACCCGTCTGCGATGCTCTATATTAAGGCCAAAGTTCTTCTCATTATCAGAGTCCCTCATTACCTGTTTCTGTCATCTCATGCTCGTAGGGATTTGGATTTATACCTGATAATTACCTTCTATATAAAGCCAACCAGAAGCGACCCGAGCGTATACACCTAAAGCACGTCCCCAAAATGCCTCAAAACGCCAGCGCTTGAAAAATATCACACGTCAAAACATGAATGATTTACTATGTTTGAATATGAACAATTACACCCTTTTATTTAGGTCAAATAGGTGGTAAATGGTACACATGTGTACAGTCAGTTAAGACGACATGTTTTAAGTCATGTTTTAAAGAAGAAACTCCACACGGGCATCTTTAACAGACTTTTCTGAATACTTCTAATGTATGGAAATTTCAACGGACGGACACTAACGCAATTACCAGACCCTGCGGTTGAAGAATCCCTTGCAAATCAGTTAATGTGTTTTTCTTGCTTTGTTTCAGATTGACGCCTTGAGTAAAAGAAGTAAGGAATCAGAGGCTGCTTTCCTCAGCGTGTACAAGAGATTAATCGATGTCCCAGGTATGTCTCGGCTTGCTCTAAGCTGGCCGCGCGCACACTTGCACGTAGATGCACTCGCACACACTGCTGTAGTGTTTGACTGAGGCGGGAATACTGTAAACACATCAGTCATATTTATGAGACCTGCGTCTCTAGTGTCTAAAACACACACATGCGCAAGCCGGCCCTTTTAATGACTTCTACGGCTTAAGAGACTTGCTCTGTTCCAAAGCCACACGCAGTGAGACGGGAAGGAAAGTCGGATTCTAATAAAATCCGGATTCATTGCCCCACAAACACCTTTTAATCTTCTGAATTGGCCGTGTGAGTGTGAGATAATGTCCCCTGGATCCTCAGTTTTTATATGGTAATGTTCAGACGTGCTGATCTATAATAAGTTAATGGTGCTGTATAGGTTCAAGTGACATCTAGAAAAATCTTTAGCTCGCCTGCTCGGCAGAGCTCTGCTCTAGAGCGTGCACTTCGTGGGTGCGGTCTTGCTGAGGATTGTGGGTAATGTATCAAACACGCGTTAAGTAGAAGTGCAAATGTGGAGTGCGCTGGAGTGTGTGTGTGTGTTCACGGTGTGAGACATAAGAACCGACTTCTGGCTGAACTGGAGTTGAGTATCAGCTTGGGAGGCCTCCAGCCCCCTTCACAGATACACACAGAGGCTGGGTTTCAATTCACATACTGCTACTATGTGCTAAAAATGTGTCTCACTGTTAAAGGAAAAATACACACTTTTGAGTGTGTATTAAGACAGTTCAGAAGTACTGAGACATACAGTCATGTCATAAAATTGTGATACGAAAGACTTTTTGGTTGCGTTTACATGGAATTGTTAGCATCACAAATTCCTTAGCTTAAAAAAACACGCACAACTGCACACTTTGCAAATCCTTCGTAAATAGTGCAAAAGCCAGACAACTTTGACATACTGTTTTCAATGTATCATGATTTGAATGTGCTAATTCTAATCACACAAACTATTTAGGACAGATAGTATGTGATTTGGGATGCAGCCAAGAGATCTAGCTATGTAACCCCGCCCACAACAGCCGAGCGACAGGGAGGCAGACAGATAGTGCCGTCTGGGCCTGTTGGAGCAGGTTGGACCGTCTGCTTGCACAAGTACTTAGTATATCCCTAAATTACCACAACGCTGCGGTCTGGTGATCCCGGGCCAACTCAATAGTGTGTTTGTGTGGAAGTATATTTGGCTACATATATATGTGTGTTTAAAGTGTGATTTGCATGTATTGGAGATTGTAAGTGTGTGTGTGTGCATACATACATACAGTTGCAGGATGTTTGCGTGGGAGGTCTAGTCTGGAAATGTCTGCTGCTATCTGTGAAATCTGGAGCTTGTCCAGTCCTGTCTACATGTCTGTAAATGTGATCACAGCTTGACAAATTATCTCTTGATAGTTACACTGGTACACTGTGTAGTCTTGAATGTGTGAGCGTTTGTGGTATTGTGTGTTATTAGGAATGTTTTAAAGTGTTTCTAACACACTTACGTCAACATGTTGCTTGTTTCCCAAGACTTTTCTCCTGATAGTATAAATACATTCTTCTGAATCTGAAATCTGATTGGACGAACCACATTCCAAGCTGCTGTAAATCATCATTTACATTTTAAATGAACATAAGAGTTCATTACTTAGTTACTATAATATATTACTTTACTGACTACAGTGAACTATATTATAAGTTTATATTATAAGTGAACTATAAGGGCAGAAGAATAGTTTATTGAGACTGCTTCATGTCATGCATAACAAAACCAGTCTACTGTGGTTACATAACTTGTAGACACGACCTCTAGTGGTTTTGTAGTTTTATTATAGTTATATTAATTTCTGCCTAAGACAAAATGAAAGCCTGTCGACAATTTTGCATACATCTCCTTTCCTGCTTTAAACTGTATTATGAATACATAAGCAGTCAGTGCTCTCTCTCTCTCTCTCTCTCTCTCTATATATATATATATATATATATATGATATATATATATTTGATATATATATATATATATCAAAATCGGCCATTGAAAAATCCACATAGATCAACTGCTACTCTAGATAAAGGCCTTTTTGACTCTAAAGGATCTAAGCGTTTATGTTTGGGTTCTTTTTGTGCTTGCAGTACTGTGAATTAAATTGTGCCTGCAGTGTGTGTTGTGTTATACAGCAAAACACATCCTGATTAATGTGCCTGCTTAGATCTGATTGGTCATTTTGGGTCACATGACAGTCGCGTTTACATTCGAGTGGCACACGTAGCCACCCAACCAGTTGAACTGTACTGGCACTTGCCACAGCTATAGAAGGGAACACATAACGACAGCATGTCATTCAGACTTCCTCTTGCAGTTTTTAGATATGACACTCTCACGCACTGTGCATCGCACATACACACCCATCAGTGTTTCCTGTACCTTAAGCTGTGAATGCTCAGAGAGGGAGGCACGTGCGCCAAAGCTGCGATCCCGTCTGTTGCTTGACATAGACAGAACATGCCTGTGAATGAGTTTTGCCACTTTCCACAAACACTGTGCAAAGCAGGGCCTGACACTCTGTGAGGCAAAAAATGGAAGTGCTTTTTTTGGTGGGTGAAAGGAAGTGCTTAACCTTGAGAAAATGTTGAGTGTCAGCTTCACAAGGTCAGATTGAATACTGTATGTGCGGTTTTATTTTCCGCTCATTTTATGTGAGGTCTGCAATTTTTTCAACCTTGTTAGCAAAATTAAGGACGTGTTTAAACCCTGATTTTAATCATTTTTAGCAAGTAAACATTAGATAACAATTACAATTAAATAGGCTAAGGCTATTAAAAAATAGTAAGTAAACCAGATGGAGTAACAGGGTTGCAAGTAACAGGTTTGTCAGTTATTTAGGGCTTGCTAATTTGGGACCAAATGTTGTAATGCGTAAATGCGTTGCATTAATAAACTGATGTGGTACCAAATTGTAATATGCCATTTGTTTGTTTTTATTTTCGTTATTTTGGTTTTTGTCACATTTTGTCAAATTTCCTGGTCCGCTCTCTCTCTGTCTCTCTGTCTCTCTCTCTCTCTCTCTCTCTTTCCCATATTCCGCAGGGGCTAATAAAATAGTTTGATTACATAATTAACTTGGCTGTCTCATTAAGGAAAATCAACGGGAACGGGGCCATAATTAGTCATATAGCAATTAGCATGTGAGGGGGACAGTGATGGAACAGTGTGTGCATGTCAGAATGTCTCAGGCCTTCAGTGTGGAGGACTGGACCTGCTCCCACTCCACCATTTAACCTCACCTTCCATTTATAAAAGCAACGAATTCACACCCGGGACAAATATGAAGCGGAGTGACTTCCTTTACAACCTGCTCACCTGGAATTCTCGCAGCTCTCCATTTTTCTCTTGTTGGTGTTTGATTGGATTGTTTTTATTAAATTGACTGTTTTATTTGCTTAATTTAAATTGAATATATATGGAACTAACAATAAAAAGTTCCGTCTTGTTGCCATGGTACATTAATGTATGACATGGTAATTATAGCTAATAATTAACAGTAATACTGCAGTCTAATCTAATACCAATGTGGTACTAATATGGTTATACATCTATTGTTTGATGTTTTAGAAACAGTGTGAAATCCAAATTGATTCATTTTCTGCTGCATATTTTCTACTTATTTACTTTCATTACTTAAAATGTTTTTCCTATTAATCCTATTAAAATGTAATGATTTTTCCTGCCTATGTAAAGACTTTTTCTTTCTGCTGACAAGACTGGGTGGGCACGGAGAAATAATATTATCCAATCATATCCTAGCCTACTTTGCACAACACAATCAGAAAAACGTGGTTATTTAAAGAATATCATTGTATTGCTGTGGTGCTTTTCGAAACAATTTGGGAGTGCCAAAACACCATTTCCAAAATCAAAATTGATGTTAATCATACATAATACATAATCATTTCTGTGTTATTTCAGCAGAGCAGAAATGTTGTGCAATACTGAGGTGCTGGAACTTAGTTTGCTTTTATTGGTTTGTTTTGGTTTGGTTTGTTTTTCTAGTTAACATTTTTAGCAGCGGTCGTCAGTCCACAAAAATTCAAAAACGCTTTTAGGCATTTCTCACAGAGACTGGCCCACACTGATCTTCATACAGTGATTGAATAAAACCTTTCACCTGCTCTCAGTGTGGTGTACACCTCATGTTCTGACCTCTGTGTGTGTGTGTGTGTGTGTGTGTGTGTGTGTTTGTAGATCCTGTCTCGGCTCTAGAGGCAGCGCAGCAGCTTCAGGTGACCGTCCGGAAGATGCACGACTTGGAGACAGAAAATCAGAGGCTTAAAGACACACTACAAGAGTACGAGCGTGACGTCGCAGAGGTTAAAAACCAAGGTAATTCCCTGTGACCTTTTAATGCTACTTTACATGATTGAGAAACAGAAATAATAGCTGTTCTTTTCATCTTGTATTTTATATTTTTAAGGCAACATGAAATCAGAATTGAGCCTTTTTGGTTACATTAACGTTTTCTACACGCTGCCCATCAGGCATTGGTCAGAGAACCAGATAGTCCCACCCCAAAGTCATGCCATTGGTTGAGCCAGTGTGGCAGTGTTGGGTTGTTCGACGACAAAGTTTTGATAGCGTAACAGTGTAACAATGTGAACTTTTAGGGTTAGGAATAGTATTGTTATAGTTGTCTCTGCCTATCTGGGATAGGAAAAGCAATTTAAACATGGAACAAATTACACACCTCTCCCCTAAATATAATCGAAAAATTCATAATCTTTCATCAAAATCTAATAACTTTCTCAGTCTCTAAAAATATCTCAAATCCCGTTAGAGAAAATCAAGGCCCGCCCTACATTATATCCCACTAAATATTCAATTTCACTCAGAAACATTTCGCATTACACAAGTTAAATGTCTTGCTATAGCCATTTCATGTTTCTTTTAAACGTTCACATTTTGTATAACAGGATTTATTTGTGCCTCGGAAATGAAATGAGCGGCGCATATGTCACGCTGGCAGGTCTCATAAGTGTACCCACGTACACCGGGCCTATTTTTGTTGAAATGAGCTGTAGTCATCTGGGCTCCATTTATGTCAAGCTGCTGTTTCAGCCAGACATGATTCCTAGTTTCTATTTTTTATATAACGTACAAAAGGAGTTGTTCAGCGCCCTCGCAGTCTGTGGAATCCCCCTAATCGATACTTTTCTTCAATAACGGCAGTATTTTATTTGTCCCGCCCGTCTGGATACACCGCCACACGCGATCCCTCACCCACACACACACAGGTGCGTTTCCATCCGAGCGGTCCGCTAGGTAATCCCTCGTATTGGTACAGCTTGATCTTTCTCAGGTCAGTGATCCTCTAGTCTCTCAGTGTTTAAAGTCCAGTTTAGCATTTAAGGGTCTAAAAGGGCTCTTGTGGGAACGCAGCTCATTGATTATGTGTCAGCGCTGAAGTGCTGGAGTTTAAATCACCGCAGATGGCTGTGCAGGAAAGAAGGAAAGAGGGAAAAAACTCTAGCAGGGATGTGTGTATGTGTGTGTGTGTGTACAGGCATGTAAACATACACACACTGGTTTGTTTTTCTGTCGTGGTCGGGACTTTCCATTGACTTCTATTGTTCTTGCATTGATATGGTTATTTTTAATGCCTGACATTAACCCTTGTAGGAACATTTTTGAATTTTTAGATTTTCATGAACACCTTATTTGGTGTGTTTTTTAAGTCATGGGGTACATGGTATCAGGTTGAACCCTTCATGTGGGGACGTTTGGTCACACACATGCACGCACATGTAGAAAAGATGCATATTCATACACTTGCAAAGACAAAATGTACACACAAAGACCTACACTGTCTTTCTTTATCATGCCCTGATTGCCAGTATTAAAGGGTCTGTACATTTAAATGTAGGGGAATAAACCTCTTAGCTATCAACACTTTCTACTGTCTGTGTGTTGTCTCTTGCTCTCCCTTTCTCTCTTTCTGTCTTTTGCTTTCTCATCTTATTCTCTCTCTTTTATTCTTTCTCTCTGTCTCTCGCTCTCTCTTTGATGCAGAAGTCACTATTAAAGCACTTAAGGAGAAGCTGGAGCAGTATGAGCGTTCTCTGCAGGCCAAGAACACAGAAGAACCTGCTGATGAAAAGCAGGATGAGACAGAAGGAGAAGATGGAGGAGAGAGAGACAGCGAAGGGGAAAACCTTCCTAACAACTATGCAGACAAGGAGAGGTTAGTCTGGCCTGTGCACATTAGTTTAAATATACTGCACAAATCCCATAATGCATTAGTCATCAGTTCAGTACAAACCTTTGACCGACTTAGGTATGAGTTTAAGGAATCATTTTGGGTTATGACTAATAAATAATCTTCAAGTTGCATTTTTGCGCATCCAACCCACCTGCAGTGCTGAAAATACTGCCTAGGTCGGCAGTTCACTAGGTTTTGAAACCGCCATAGTGCTCGCAGAATACCTCTATAGCTTATATTCATCGATGTATCTTACCTGTCAGAGAAGTTTTACATTTATACAATATCACAGATTCTAGATTTTCGTGATATCACAATATCTAGATTTTCGTATCAATGTGCTGCTAGGTTAACAAGGCTATCCTGTCTGTCGCATACATGTACATGTGCCATGAAGTTAAACAGTGTTCTCTGTTGTTTTGATCACAGTCAGCCACAGCAGATTCAGGACAGCAGGACAGACGACTCGGACCTAAAAACACAGTCTTTACAAACAGGTTTGTGTTACGAGCCAATGCTTCCACCAGACTGCATACACAGTCAAGATCTGTGTAATGACAGAGGCCTTTCTGAACTGATATACGTGAGATTGATGCAGTTTAATTCCTCAGCCCGTTTAACTCCTCCGCTGGCGTACGTTTCATTTGATCTACAGCACTTGAAGCAACTCAGGCAGAACTCCACCAACTGAAGACAAAATATGATGAAGAATCTACAGCGAAGTGAGTAACTCATTTTCATTTTGATGTGACCCAGCAGGAGACAGTGAGGATTAGCGTTAAAACGGCTCAAATTCCCTCTCCTGTATTTCTTGAGCTGTCTGGCGCATCTTCGTCTCAACTTTCAGTCGTTCGCTCTCAATTGCATGCCTGTGCAGACGCGGGCAGACGTGCGCACACACCCCTTTGATCCGCACCAAAACAGCTCGTAATCCCCCCACAGACAGGTTTGATTGGGGGGAGTACACAGTGTGGTGAAATCACACCTTCATTCATGGAAAATTTGATATTCAATAGGCCTCGGTTTGAGGCCCGCCCATGCAGCCTTTATGGCTACACATGATGGAATAATGCACAGTACGGCCCCTTATAACCCCTGTGGATGCATGGTGTGATTTGAGATTATCTGAGTATCCGGTAATGACGGGATTCGTACCGTCCAGTTACATTTTGTGGGTGGCAACTCAGCATGCGAGCGCGCTGTAATGCGTGATTATGCAAATGCATTTTTTGTTTGCGCATGTTTGTTACGAACGTTTGTCCAGGCTAACAGATTTAGGTTGTAAGAATGTTTCACTACTGTTTCCATTAAGTAACAAAAACGCTTAAATGTGTAACGTTTTAAAAAATGTTGCACGAACAGATTAACAATAACGTTTATGCAAAATGGTTTTAATAACTTTGAGGGAACTTTTAGAGAATGTTCTGACAACGTTCACTGTTAGCTGGTGTGTTTGGCCTCAAACTGGGTCACGCATGTTTATGTTTTTGTCTGCATGTGTGTTTTTCTCTCAACTACCTGTCATGTGGTCAGGGTTAGGTGGCAATTTCCTTGTCTTGCTGTCAGCATGGAATGCATCCTGTTGCAGAGCGAGCTCGCTGCGGGCTGTTTCGACGCAGCTCTGTGTTATAGGAGTGGCATAATTACACTACCTGTGATCACAACTAAACCCTGCAATGCAGGACCCAGCAATACGCCTTTAAAGTCAAAAGAACACACGTGTCTTTATTGCAAACAAATCACAGCTGTGGGTCGCGGTCAAACCGGAAGGTCACACTGAGTTGTTGAGAGTAGTCTTAACGTGGATCTTAGAGATCAGTCTACATTTAAATATGACAGTTTACACACATACAAACACAAACAAGCTCTCTCACATACAGACATGTACAGAGAAACACATCTTGACCTTCTTCAATGTTGGCCTGCTTCCAATGCGGGTTCTCCAGGAAACTGTTACAAAGAATGTGGCAGGTAAAATGTTTCCACACCATTGGACGTCTCACCAATTCCTCCTCTTGTCATTCCAGCTTTCCTTCATTAG
>JAZGTI010013916.1:0-14478 GCA_036877585.1 Botia kubotai
AAAAATGTGGCCACTGACTTGGATGTGGTAGAGGAGCGCTGGTCCATGCTGATGGCACGACGGAAGGCTTCTCTCTGGGCGATGAGGGCTGATTTCGGTGAGGTTTTGGGGCTGGTGTCTGAGTCGCCGCTATCATCGTCCCCCATGGCCTTGATGTAGCTGCCGCTCCGCATACGTCTGCAGGGGATCTCCCCAGCACTGTCGGACGGACCACCACCACACCAGTCATCTGATGGAACCTGCAAAAGAAGCAGACAGTATAACTGCACTGTCAGCCTGGCCTTTTCAAAAAGACAGAAACACAAGAGATGAATTTGAAAGAATTTTCAAGCAGCCATTTTTGAATTCAATTATTTTAATTCAAAATGATTTATATAGCGCGTATCACAACACATATCATTTCAAAGCTGCTTTTTTTTTGCTTATAAAACGACTTTTCAAAGCTGCTTTTCAAGCAAAACATTGTACAGAAATTGTAAAAAAGTGTGCTTGTGTTACCTTTAAAATAAATGTGAGTGGTTAGATATTCATACATTTATAAGCATGGCATAAATGTCCAAATATGTTAAATAAAGATAATAAAGATTTATGTACGTCAGAAACACTGCCTTATTAGAGCTGAGGCTTATTGGCAGGTGGGTGACCAGGGGAAATGCAGGGTTGAATTGAGGGCAGCTGAGAAAAATGAAATTTGATTGGCTGACGGGATGAAAGGCACCAGCTGCACATTTAGACCAGTCATCATTCTCAAGAGCGGCCCCTGGGCTGGGGCATGAACCGAGCACAGATGTGTGGAGATAGCAGGTTATGGAGGAGAGAGGCAAAATTACTTATTTTCATGAACTTTGCTCTCCAGAGCCATGTCCTTTTCTGATAGCATCGCTGTCCTATATTTCTCTTATCGTATTGGCTTTCTGTCACATATTTTGTACACGTATAATAATAAACAGTGTCTTACAAGCCATTGTGGACTGTGCAGCTAATATAGGGCTGCTAGACATTTAATAACCGAACCAATGATTCTTTCAATCTACAACGAAGTGTGACAGGAGAGGAGCCAGTATCGTCCACGATTGACAGCAGAATACCTGTTCTTAAACTTGCTGTATCGTCACTGTTTTATGACATTTTCTGTGGCTTTCATTGTTTGCTTAACATTCAGCTCTCATGGTGAAAGGTAAGAATACTGAATTTCCTAATTAAACGTCTAAAGTTGATTGGCGTGCGTGAGATCGAAGGTAATAGCCTGAAAATGATTTTGAGTCACAACTGCATGGCCCTTAATAGGCTCCAAATTCAGGGGTGAACTAGACAGGCTGTGAAAATATGATGGTGGCACCAAATTATCAAGGGGAAATGATGTGCGGGCACACACACACAGACAGAAGATAAACCATGCCTTATCTATCAAATGACCACTCAGTGGGTATTTAAAGGTCATCTCTTTCAAAGGATAATGCGGCTTGATCTCTCTATCCATCTCCGTTTCTTTGGGCTTCGCCCCTGGCATCCATTTTACAATACACACATACACACTCATGCACACATGTATCCACAAACATACTTTCAAATCTGGAGGTTAACTGGCTATTTTTGGAGAACTGAAGCATCTATTCATTAAAAATGTCTGTGTTTCTACGCTTCTTTTCCATGATTACATTAGGATTGGAGGCTATTTAAACATATCAGTAAAAATCCAGTTCCAAGTTCCTGTAAAGAGTAAATAAAAAAGGGTAAATAAAAAATGTGACAACATTAATATCAGAATGAACGGTTCCTGTAAAATTTACAGTTATGTCTTTGTTTCCTGGGAACGGAGCCTATGACCCTGTGCACTGCTAATGCCATGCTCTACCAACTGAGCTAAAGGTACACAAAAACCAAATGCCCCACCCACAATCACACACACATAGTTATCCCTCACAACCTGTTATTTTCTTCATCTTTTTCCTTATAGCCTGTGTATTTCACTTCCTGCTTGCTTACTTTGCTCCCCTGCTAATTGCAACAAAGATCAGTTGACTTGTAACAAAGGATTCATCTCGTTTAGCCTCCTGCCTTCAGATCGGATAAGTTAAAAAAAACTGCTCTCCTGCTATGAGTCCCTGAACAAGCTGGAAACAAGCTGTTTTTTATCCTCAGGAGCTCAGGCTAGCTGAGTCAGCTGCTCTGTGTTCAGCTATCGTTGTTAGACCTCACACATATTCCTCAAGACTGGCTGCTCTTTAGGAGGAACAATCCAGCTAACAATTTTAGGCTGTTCTAGTTCTAGAAACAATCAAAATGTCAAATGCTTTAGATGTTGTATTAATGTTATTGCTTGGATATAAAACGTTATTCAATTTTTATTAAATTCTGTAACGTTTTGAAAACATTCCACTAACTACTTAAGAATAATGTTTTTGGTATACATGTAACATTAAAAAAGTCCTACTAATGTTACTGCAAGAACCTTTAAATTACTTTGAGAGAACTTTTAGAGAACGTTAGTCAACCTTCTGAGAATGTTCCCCTGTAAGCTGGAAAAGAATTGTGGGGTATATATATTGGCTGACTGGTTATCTGGCCATCAGTGTTATGAAAGGGAGTTTGAAACTGTAGCTTCCCAAGCTACAAGCTACTCACAACTTTAGGCAGTCAAATTACAGTCAAGCTATCCTTTTATAGGACAATATATTTTAATATACATGACTGTCAGATTTTTAACACAAAATCGATGGAACATCTCGGTCGGCAAGGTGGCAACCACCAATTTAAAAAAATATAATCTAAAATAAATTAAAAATAAATCTAAAATAAAAACTAAACACACTATAAATTGCATTTACTAAAACACTAAAACATACGAACTATAAAAGTATAAAAGGATAATTATAGAAGTCAAAAAACACATTAGCTTTTAGCAAAACAAAATAGTCAAATATTTATGTGCAATGACTGTAACAAATTGTTAATTTAAAGTGATTCATTTATAGGAACTATCAAAATGAACATATTAACTTAAATGATGTAGACTATCCAGTGCTGCATATGATAGAGCAAGAAATGATAATTTAGCAAAGCACATTTAAATATCACTTGAGCTCACTCAGCTGTAACACTGCTTGCAATAAAACGTGACAGAATAACAGCAATATAGTGATTGATTGTCATGCTACACACCGGTACTCATCACAAAAGTAGCTTGTTACTGAAAAGCTTCGAAACAGCTGAGCTACAGTCACTAAAAAAATCTAGCCGATGTATCATGTGTACTTTTAATTATCAATTCCACAACACTGCTGGCTATAATAATGTATGTTTAAAATAACTGGTCACAGAACAGATATGTTTGTGTGGGAGGAAAATTCAAGTTGACTGGTTGTCTAGCTGTGACAAATTAGCAAAACAAAAGTGTTGACAGACCAAATGCATGCGTATGAAGCTGATGTTCTGTGTAATTGGAGCTAGCAAGTGCTAATATTACAGGAAGTTAAATTAGTGTTATGATGAGACCTCCCTGCGAGCCTGTGTCGCCCTGGGCAACAATAGAGGAGAATGCAGAAGACAGCACAGTTAGTAATGTCCATCAAACAACATGGACTTGTCTCATTCAGGAGCCCGAGGAACAGAAGATGATGTTGCACCTGATGCTGATTGTATTTTTTGCAGCTGTTTTTCAGAAGCTTGCAGATTCTCCCTTGACAATGTGAGCTTCAAAAGATGAAGGGTGCAGGGTACAAAAACGATAATTATTTGTAACTGTAATAAAACTATTTTCTTGTTCTTGTTCAAATAACATCAAACTAATGTCAAACTAATTTACAGTATAATACAGACAAGTTACAAAAATATAATATATATTTGTTTTATATTTAAAAAAAAAAACATTTTTTAGTAATAATGAAAACTTTTATAAACGCACAGAGATCAACACAAAGCATCTTAGTAGTACAGTAGTACATAGGCAAACCTTATGAAAACATTTCAAAGGCCCTTTAAACAGGGTTGACTGTTTTCTCTTTAAAAGCACACTGCTTATACATCATTTTTACTGTTTGGAATGAAAATTACTGAGACGGGTGCCATTGGTCTTCCTTCTTGCATGCACAAGGTGTGTAAGATCCAGGCATGATGCACAAAAATGATAACCACTAGGCCACAAGCCATTTAAGATACCACTTCCCCCTACACAGCCTGACATTTACCTCCCCTGACATGACAACAGGATCCTTTTATAGGCCCCAGAGTCACTTCTCACCCTTCATATGTGTATTTTTATTTATAAAATAGCCTCTCCGAGGCATTTCATCATCAACACCACTGTGTTTTCACTCCCAGGGTTAAAATAAGTGACATTTCTTTGTTGCAAAACACAACAGGATGCACACAGAGCCATTGTGAATCTGCAGCCTTTGTTTTACAAGTGTGGCTTAACTGTAGCACACTGTTATACCTGGGAAGTAGCGCAACCTCCTGGAGCTTGAGTTACCTTAGAAACATAACCATAAACTGACACTTGGTAGAAAGTGTGAGAGTGCACACAGCAGGACATGGCCGGAAAACGATCCTCATTTAACCTGTTGTCAGATCAGATAAAGTGCCCTGTTTGTGTCCACAAATATGTATCGGTGGCAGATCACCCATGAATGTCCTCAGCAGGCGAGTCTGACAGCCTGAACGTGTATGTGTGAGCAGAAAGAAGATGCAAGGACAGTAATCGAGTCCAATTATGTGCTGCTCATTCATTAGGGAAGCAGCGGCCGTTCAGCTCTGGACAGGACTTCCAGTTTCAGCCTGTGTATGTGTTGTCATGTACATGGCTTCTGATGTTTTATCTGATGTTTATAGCAAATCACATTGCTGAAGACATATTGGAATTCATGTCTCCAGCTAACATTTTTAACGTTCTGCTATGTTCCGCAGTGCTATGATACGAACGTACAGAGCGATTAGCATATCAATATATTAATATTATGTACGCCACACAAAGTTTCCTCCAAGTAAAAAATACTGAAAAAGATATTAGTTTAGTTAAATGTAATATTCTGTTTTATGTATAAGGCAGCATGATGTCAGAAACGTGTGTGTAATTGTGCATACGAGTGGGAGAAACAAAGCAAACAACTCACTGTTGACATCAATGACTGTGTTTGTGTGTGTCCACTGTGTTCTGTGAAGGTCAAGGGTTAATTTCCTATATTCCTTCATGCATTTTTCCACCTTTTCACAGAGTTAACAGAGGCTGAAAATGGCACCAGCCTTCTATTCTTCACAGCAAGCAGTTGATAACAAACATAATCATCAAGTTATTTTTTCTCTCACACAGAGAAATTGTCATTTAGCGCATATCTTCATATCTGCAAACAGATTAATTCTTCTGACAGTGAAATGAATCTGCAAGTCGATAAGGGGAGCAGATTGATTGTAACTGAGAACAGAGACTCCACATAAATATTGAAATCTCAGTGGTAGCCATGCTGGGGTCATTGCACTTGATAATGGGTTCACATATTGTAAAAGCGTGTGTGTTTTTCTCTCTCACACACAAATACACACACAGACACTTACTTTTCTATCATGGTGAGAATTTTCCATTGTCTTCTGTTTATTTTTGTGAGCAAATTTAGTTTTTATCCCCTATCTTTAAACCTAACCGTCACCAAAACGTTCTGCATTTTAATTACAACATTATTTAGTATGTTTAGCCACCTCCACCAGTTTTACTAACCTTGTGGGGATCTGGCATCTGGTCTCCACAAAGCTGGCAAAACCTGATCCACATATAAATACACACTTGCCTGCAGATAGTGGTGTGATCGTTCCTTCATTTTGGGGTCCAGAGGTACCAATGCTTTATCGTATCCCCCTCCCGCAACTCCCACTCCGCTGACTCCTCCACGGGAAGATGGGTAGACCTCTCTAGCCTGATTGACCGTCATGGCTGACCATGTGCTTCTTTTCAGAGAGTGTCCACTGTCTCCTGCCATGGCTATGTTGGTGCAAGCCATGCATTCTCCTGGAGGGGGAACCTTAGATTTTCTTAAGGTAAGCTCTTGTATGGCGGCATCCAGAGTCTCATGTCCAGTGGGATACCCCCGACCCCCCCTGCCTGCGGCCACCAGAAAGCTGCTGTCGCTGTCCAGGTTGTCGTCAGAGCTCCACCATCCGGCCATTTTGCCGCGGTGACGTGAGCTTCGAGACTCATGACGCGAGTCTCCACTTTTGCTGCGCTCGCGGCTCTTATTGCGACGTGCAGAGCGAGACTGGTGCGTTCCAGAATAATGGTGCCCTCCGCCTTCCTCCCCTCCGCTGCGGTGCCCCCTTTCCCGATATTCTCCCCCACGGGTGCCATTGAACTCTCGCTTAGAAGGCGTCTCCAGCGAATGTGACTTGGCAAAGAGACGCTGAACTGAGTTTACCAGGTGCCGTATGCGACTTGGACTTTCGCTGCGCTGCTCCCCGCTGGCTGCGCGTTGGTACTGCAGGGTATGGAAGCCATCGGGGTGGAAGGGCAGCTGTTTCTCAAACTGGTCCAGAAGGTTGGGTGGGATGCGATGCATCTTGCCCCCGTGGGTGTGGCCATGTCCTGCTGAGGATAGGCACTCCTCACACGTGGAGTCATAGGGTTGCAGTTGACTGGGGTGTGAGCGGGGGAAGGTGCCTCCGCCAGATGGAACCATGGCCAGGGGTTCGGGGGGCGCACCAGGTGGGTAGTAGGGGTGATCGTTGTGCCCCTTGTAGTGGTCAGGATGGTGCATGTAGTCCCGTGAAGCATCGCGATCCTCAGGCATGCAGTAGCAAGGCCCGGTGGAGTGTTGCGACAGACTTCGACTCACCTGGTAGCCCTTCATGGCCGGGGCGTGGTGGGCCGCCCGGGCCGAAAGGGGGCGCTGTGGCCGCGACAGGGCTGCGCCGGAGTCAACTATGGAGAGAGAGACAAAGAAAGACAAAGTGTTGATGGGACAACTGAACAAATCTTTGTTTACTGAAGAACCAAAAAATGTTTAATTTATACCAAACTATGTTGTTTTTCATTTTCAGGAAAATGCTGGTGTGTATTCTAATAATTTGACAACTACAACTCAGATAACTGACGGCGCAGGGCAAGCATGCTCTTATCCATCTGGCGTAGTAGCGCCGCCATTGACCCTGAACACAGATGACTGAGGGTGGGCAAACACTGTGTAAAAATGACTATCCATTTATCATTTTATTCTCTCTCAATGCTGTGCTGGAGTGAGTCATTGTGTTACTATCTCTCAAAATCTGTTCATTTGGCAGAGCAGGCATTTCTCTGCTGTTTCAGCCCATAATCTAGTTTATGTTCCTAGCTGATAAATCTGCTTATTGTTTCGCAATTCAATTTATGCCCATTCTGTGATTTCAATGATAAAACAGGGGGAAAAAATCCTAAATGGGGAAGAAAAAACAGCTTTTGCTTGTCAGCTGGTTGCTTTCAGATGGGCTTGGTTTTTCAAGCAGGTGGTGCTATAGCTGACAGATGTTGAGGTGATCATTAGATGGAATTAGACTGTTACTTTTAATGATCTAAATTCGCACAGCTAGTTTGATCCTTTATGTCATGATCTTATAATGTTGCTCAAAATATTAGGACAGTGTTTTTTCCTACTTGGTAAATACAGACTTGTTTGTCTGTACTTGTATACCCCAACAGAAAAAGTCAACATCAATCAAAAGTTCTTAGAAAAAAAGAGCAAAGCAGAATGTCCTTGGGATTAACAAACAGTTTGGTTTAAAAAGGAAGTTAAAAAATATGGGTGGTGAGCAAGCGGAAAATAGAGATATTCATGAAAATGTAACCGACAAAATACAAAAAAATCTCAAAATATTCTGAGGGATTAAGAATATCCTAATTAAAGAATTACAGATGTGATGTGTGTGTGTGTGTGAGAGAGAGAGAGAGAGAGAGGAGAGAAGGAAAGAGACCAGAACTGGCTTTTAAAAGTATAACAGGTTGCATGGTGCTGTCACAGCTCACAGCATGAATAACACCAAGTCTGGGTTTTCTTGTAATTTAGTAGAACCAGCTGTCAATCAGTGTCACTCACTGTCACTTCAGGTGCCAGTTGGCCTCCATTTGCCTCCTTGAGCCTGACATGAAAATGCAGATTACTGGAAACAAAGAAGGGCATGAAACCCATCCCATAATTTCCATTCTACCAGTCTTTACCAGCTCACTCTGTTCCTTCCTCTTTCTCTCTCGTTCTCTCTCTGGATCTTGCTTCTGACCTACTTATTTCACTCCAGTTTATGGGACTGTCTGTGTGTTTTATCACCAGCTGCTTAAATGTCAGTATGTGTTTCTTGATTTGTCTCTCTAGTCGTGTCTTTATGCCACTCTTTATGTCTGCCCCGTATACTCGAAGCCTTTTGGTACAGTCTTGCCAACACACAAACATGTTTAAATCATATGGGGTGACCACAAACCCATTCAAAATGTACTAGATCTTCTCCCTACAGACTGGTGTACTATAACTAACCATACTGCTATATGCTTAAAAGAGCCCATGAAATCAAACTTGAATTAGGAATGAGACAGGTGTCAATACTGTACTTTAAACTGGTTAAAATCTAAAAAGTTAAGATCTATTATAAAACATAGATTTCATCCTAAATGCTAACTGGCCAATAGCCATTTTGAAGTTTATTCTGGCCAAGAACTACCTATAGGACATACTTGGACAGAAAAACACATTCTAAGTGGAACATAAAGTGACAGACCACAGAGAGTAAATCATAAAACTAAACTGACATGAATACTTTACAATCTGTGTTTGTTTCCTCTGTCTTTTTCCTTTTCATTGGCTCAAGGTTACAGCATCGTTGTATAGGTCAAATCAGAAAGGGCTGTTGTGCCAAAACGAAGGACTGTTTCAGTTGTCTGACTTGGGCATTGGCCAACCTTAGAGGAAAACTACAAAGCCAAAATACAGTTTACTGGTCAGCAGTCATGAGAAAATGACAATAATATCAGGCAATAGCACATTGGTGGCTGTCTTAATTATAAACGTTCCAAGCTCTGTTGTCTATGCTGGCGACTGTTATTTAAATTAAACTCTTTCACTGCAGAAACAATGCTAGTGATGTGAGACTTCCGCACAGCTCATAATGGCCCTGTACATTGTGTCTTTTCCAACTATGACTGTGGTTAAATTGAGTTGGGTGATACAAAGAAACAGATGCATTCCAGGCTATTACAAAATGTTATCTTATTCTCACATAACCTCACACACGAGTCCAAAAGATGGGCTCATTCTGCCCTGAGCATGTAGAGATCTCTCTCGTTAAATATTTAGAATTGTTCAACAGATAGAGGGCTTTGTAAATGTTCTGTAATTGGACCGGGAGGTTGTCATTACGGCGGTGAGAACATTGCGGAGCTGATAGGAGAAAATGGAGCAATTTAGTTTTGAACTATTAAACAGTAGGGGGAGATTTGTTGACCCAGGTTAGGCATTAGGTTTTATAATTGTCCTTTTCGCCCTGGAGATTTTTTTTAAACAGAAGCAAAAATCTGCAGTAATCATCTCACAACATTTCATCTATGCATAGTGGACTGGAAACATTTTTGCATTAAAATGTTTTTATACACATAGCGAGCTGCTTTAATACATTTATGGATGAAAGGTTGGATTTTAGTTTTTTTAGTTCATTTTATGGTGTATGAGTTATATAAATGGAAAGCAAGAGTTAATTCCTTCTGTTATGTCATATTATTTCCCAAAGGCAGTAATGGTCATCTGTGATAGGTTGCAGGGAAATGTTACTTCAGCCCTTGGGTAAAAATGCATGGTTGCATTTAATGGCTCACTCCTTCAAAAATGTCTGCGTATTGCCTTCTTTTTACAGCTGCATGAGAAATGCAAGGTATTGCATGCATTTTGAATGAGATTTTACTGAGGAACAAGCCTTTTTAATCCTATTTTAGCATGTGGAAGATACATAGGAAGCTAGCAAGTGCTTTTAAAGAGAAAGCTAATGAAAAATGCAAAGAACCGATTGCAAAGATAGTAAGGAGAAAGCCAATAACAAATTTCTGCTTTCCAGTAGTAGTCATTCCCAGGGCAGAATGGTATTAGTGAGTGATTTTAAGTGCAGGTAGCCATTTACAAGATTTAGTGTTATAGATAAGTGTCATTTAGGTTGGAGGCACTTTTCTGCCTTCATTTCCCAAAATGAACAAATTCTACTTAACAAATACAATGCCTGCAGAGTGCACACAAAAACTCAGATGTACTTGTATACTGTGTTTGCGTGTGTGGACAGAAAGACCATTACACGCATATACTCCACACAGGTGAAGGGTTTTGATATGATTTCTCTCTAAGTCCCTCTCTCTCAAAGAGATAAGCTCTCGCCTCATCCCTTCCCTGGTCTGCTGTGGCCTTCACCTCCAGCATGGACAGAAGCAGATAAATTAGAATTCACACCCTGAGGCCAGTCTGGCACTTTATTCTTTTTCTCTGCTCTCTGCAGGTGAGGCTGGATGTTCTTGAGAAGGATCTTTGAGAGCCTGTGCATCTCAGGAAGAAAGGCACGCCAAAGAAGGCAGGATTGTGAACAATCAAACCGAAGGCTAAAAGAGATATGACAAAATGTTTGACAGATGAAGAAGTTGCATCATGTGACCTATCCTGCCTGTAGCATCATTTCTGTTCTGTGTTATGCACTGAATGGCTTCAGAAAACTGGTATTGTAGCACACAAATTATATGTATCACTTTCATAATGCATTTAGCTACGGTTTTTGTTTAGCAGGTAGCAGCCCTAGAATGGCCTCATTTTGCGGGCTGTGGATAACCTATTACTTTAATTTCAAATAACTGATCCATCTTTTTCAGCAGTTCCCTCTCTTTCTTTCAATGCCTCTAGCCATTGACAGCCCAAAGCCCAATATAAGAGATGATAGAGCAATTTATCAATCGCTCTCCAGGCAGACAATCAAAGTGAGACAGAAAGCTGACAGAAAAAAGTGCCGGCTCTGCACTACAAAGCAAACTTTACTGCTGCTCTGAGGTTTCTACCACTTCATCCATTTCTCATGACTAACTCTGTTCCTTACTGTATAATATACTGTATCTACTACACCTAGCATATTCATTCTTTAAAAAGAGAGAGAGAAAAGGGAAAAGAGGGTAAAAGGGTGAGCGAACACACCCAGCCCCCTCCGGCCCTTCACCCAGGGAGGCAGAGAACAGAGACGAGGCTGCTGAAGAAAAATGGATAATGCAGAGACACTGAAGGACAAAATGGAAGGTCAAAAACTAGGCGGAGGGAAAATGGAGGAAGAATACAGTAAAAAGACAAGGGGGGTATGCGTTGGGAATAGGAGAGATGGAGTATGTATGAAACAGCATGCTGCCAAACAGCTCCCATTATACCGTATATAGTATGTATATGGTGCATTATGTAAATGTTATGTATGCATAGAATATAGAATACCCAGATCACCAGCTACATATGCCAAAATAAGCAAAACACAACAGAGTGGAATGCTGAGTGGATTGCTGTATCCCACAATGCAATGCAATGTTTGACTTAAAATTTGCAGTGTGACCAATGACCCAAATAGGAACTCTGCCATGATTTTAACACACCTTTCTTGATTCATTAGATAAAAAGTGAAAGACAGAGAAAGAGACATTTTACACAAAAAATAAAACAACAAAGTAACCGTTTTTAAATTTCTGTCTAGATGCCACTAACTCAATTAAAATACAATGCGATTAGGACACGTGTCAGACAAACATCTGACAACAATGTAACATATTAACATTTGACATGATCATTGTGAAACAATGTCTGCTGTTTCACTTATTCACCGTCTGTTGTACAAATAAATAAAATGCTATCACTTCAAGGAATACTCAACCAGTGTATGTTTCTGAGTGTGTAGATCATGTGATGAGCTCACAACCATGTGACCAGCATGTTTTGCTTCCTTTGATCTTTGTGCCTGTTCCAGGCTTGTGCTTTGGTGCAGACGTGTTAAATATTCATACACACACAGAACCTCTTTCTTCCTCTCTGCCATTCTATCTCACATACTCACTGTTATCCAGCTTAGAGAGTACAATGAGCCCAGGTGCTCCTGTGTTAATGGATGCTATGCTCGTTATTCATGTTACGGGCCTGTGCAATGTACTAGCCATGTGAGTGGGACCGAGGGTTGAGAGGGATTTAAACAGCCTTCTGCTCTTTTTACTGACTGCTTTACTGAACAAACAATCATTCAGTAGTGCCGATGCAAGGACGCTGGCCCACGTTCCCTCTCTGAAGGGGGTGAAACTGTACTATCCTATGGTATGCAAACTCCGTTCATCAAAACCACTCCAGTGAACCATGTTTCTCTGCACATGCAAACACATGTTCATGTACACGCACAAACTGTCTCTGCGTTGCTAGGCTACACTCTTAACTAGGTTACTTAATGTACAACAGGGACCATTTACATAATGATTTCGTGTTGAGTTTAGTCATTCAGAGATTGCTTCCTGTAGTCTGGCTAATCGATTAGTGAGATTTCTACCCAATTTCTGTAATATTTTAGGGGATATAATAATATCTTGAAATTCTAACATTTATCTTGAATCACACTTTTTAGAGCCACGGGCTTTGTATTGTTTTTTTTTATTCTGTCCAAAAATATATGTTTATTGTTGAAATCACACCTCTAGAACCAGGACTAAAAATGCTAATGAGATCACATGCTTGTGTACAGCACATGCAATGACACACACGATGCACAAAAATGTGCCAGTAGTGTATAATAACCAATAATTCTATTACAATAATTGCCACACAGTTGGCTTGTATGGTCGACATGCTGCATTACCAGAGGCCGTAGCTTGAATAGACCATCCAAATAAAAATAAATTGCGACAACTGGCTCAGTTGGCTATTGACCAGACTGACAGACGATCTGTGTAATCATTCTTGTTTATATCAATCTGTTGTCTACAGGCAGAGGACATCAAATATTTAGCAGTTTAGATGTGTCATTTTGTGTGGAGTACAGTGAGAAGATCTTGATATAGGTGGGCACTTTCTCATCCTCACAGACGGAATAAACTGTTAAACCATATGTAAGTATACAGTGCAGAGCAAAGGAAATAACAGCTTTGTATTTATTTTAAATGTACGAATCACTAAAATGCAAAGTATTTGCCAAACCTGTGATAATTCCACAGCCAAAAGTCAAGTATGCGCACTGAGGTTAAGTATGTATACTCACAAAAGCGGGATGCTAGAAATCAGGAATACCAAGAAAACCATTCAGTGTAAATTTTTTGGGCCAGTACATCCTTGCAATGTACTGCCTGTCCATCCATGCTCCTGGCCTAATAAATAATATATGTAACTACCCAGTACTACAACAAAACAGTGTAGTAAATGAAGAAGTGAAAAGGTAAAAATCACTACTAAGACAACTGTACAGTTTGCCTGCACTCATTTAAATAAAAGCAAATACATGTTTAAATATTTTAAATCTAACCCACCATAGCCACGCCCCTGCTTTAGTGGCCTTGCACCATCGAAAAGACCATCTTGCATCTGTATAATAACAATGGGTGTAAAACACACACAGCAGGAAGAACAGTGTGTTTCAGAACTAATCTGTGCTTAGCAATGTGATCTCATTAGCAGACACACATTCTGTTCACTGTGTGATAAGAGAGAGTCACTGGAACTCAACCACCAGAATACAGATCACATACAGATCACTGTCACTGACAGACTAAAGGCAAGCACGACCATTAGCCAGGAACTCTTAAGCTTCACTCATGGATAATTCACTCAATCTAACCATCAGTATAATGAGAGACCCAGTTTACCAGAACACTTTACTTTAACATTCCTTTAAACATGCACGCCATGCGTCTGGTTTCCAAGGTGTGATCGATTGTATTAAGCTCTCTTTTACAAAACACATTAACAAACTGGTCTCTCTCTATTTCTCTCTTTGTTTTATGAAGGTTGTAAATGGCTCTATCTGGGCCACAGCACACTACAGAATTGTGGGTAATTTCACTCAAAACATATCAAAAATCTCTGCTTATCATCACAGTAGTATAAAGAATATTTACACTGTATTATAGATTATTTATTATTATTGTAGCATTATTAGATGCTACAATATATGTTGTATTGAGAATATGTTACAAGAAAAAGCATGACCTCTATAGGCGTTTGTGCAATTCTGTTTGATGATGCTGAATAAACCGTCTGTACTGTTCTTCTCTGTACTGTAACTTTTTATGATGTTATATATGATTTATTAAAAAAATCAGTCTTAAGTAGTTAGTGGAACATTTAAAAAATGTTACAGAATTTTAAAAAGTGAATAACTTTGAATTTTACAAATACAAATACGTTTAAATACCGTTTGAATGGCTGTTTTAGCTACCACACACCTGTTGCATAAAAACAGGTGCGTCAAATCAAGCATACAGCCATGGAATATCTTTAAATAGTT
>JAZGTI010013917.1:0-14478 GCA_036877585.1 Botia kubotai
TCTCTTCCTGTTGTATACTTATAAACAACGAAATTGGTCATAGTGGCAGCATTGATTTGATGTTGTCGTGAGTTCTTGATATACTGGGAATTAAAAAGGTCACTTCTTTCCTTATATGGACAAACAGGAAGGAGAAACATTTTGGACAATTAAAAGTCATTCAGTGTATTGTTGAAACTTCCACAACGGGCTCATTTTTACTTGAAACATTTTCCATTGAACAACAATTAATCTACAGGCGTCAAATCATGTCATCTCTGTCTGAACTTGATTGTAAAAAGTGGTCTTATTAACATTAGCCAGGTGGTGCCCACATACAAGTCCAGAGAAAGAAAGTGAGGGAAGACTCAAGAGAGGGAAGACTCAAGAAAGTGAGGGAAGACTTAAGAAAGTGAGGGAAGACTCAAGAAAGTGAGGAAAAATTGTGTGATTTGAACTTAATAACCTAAGATGCTTTCAGATTTTGTTAGCATTGTTAGCACTGTTAGCATTCCATGACAGAAGACAGAATATGTGGTTTCCTATTTCCTCTCTCTTTTCTCTCTCTGTCTCTACCTCTATCTCACAGTCTCTTTAAATCTCTCTCCCGGTCTTGAAGACTTCATACGTAGCTTGACTAGGTTGCATACTTGGCTGTAGTAATCTGCCGCTGTTGACAGGTGCAGCTGCCGCCTTCTCTGTTAACAAGCCGTTTCATCACGGTTAGCTTGGCGTGATTGTTCCTTGTTGTTGCCACAATACCTCAGGTGGCCATTTTATGATGCTGAAGATGTCAGAGGAAATAGTTCCATTAATAACACTTAGCCTACTGTCCTTTCCGAGTCATTTGCTTCTGGGACGGCAAATTTATGTGTCCTCTTCTATTTCTAATTTCCATCAGATCACACAGATAAATGAGCATGTCAAGCTTGTGAATATCATTTAGCATCTTTTGAACAAAATGTGCTTGTTTACACTTTTGCACTTTTGCACTGTAAAAAAATGTCCACCTTCAAACATTAATTGGTGCCGTAAATTTTAAGTGATACACTGAGGGCCCTTTTTGATCACTTTTTAACTGAACAACAGCAGAAATGAGAGAAATTACAGTGACGTGTTAAGTAGATGCGCCCCAAAATGTTGTTATAATGAAACGCTTTTTTGTAGTTTAGGCTTGTTTGTAGTTTTCCTAATGAGCTGCAGAAAATGTGCCTAATATATAAAATCTGCCAGTTCTCCTAATTACTGCTGGTGCCATAAATAACGAGTTTGTTGCACTCTGTTTTCCTGAGGGAACCAGTTCCTGATGTTTTTTTCTGGAGAAAATGTTCAATAAAACATACAATGAAAAAAATATAAATTAATTGAATTTATTGAAGTAAAAAATATGTTTAGTAACATCACAAAAGCTACATAAATACATTAGGTCAAATACATTAAGTATATTCATAATACATAAGCAAAACTATCTGGTGAGTTTAACCAGGTAGAAATATTTTTCAAAGACAGTTTCCTCAGTGCTTCTGTAGCTTGTGGTGTCGCGTTATATATTTTCCTCTTCATCTACTGGAGGTCTGTTGTCGGCCCACAGGAGAGACAGTGTCAACAGCAGTAAGCCTTGTGGTCACTGTGCTGGGCTGGCTTGCTATGCTAACAGCTCCACTGACATGACTTTAAGAGTGGTTTGGGGCTCATTCCAGTAAACACACACTTGGCTTCTGCCAGGATCTTGCTGAGCCTGCTCACCTGAACACTGAATTACTACATCAAACTTTACCCAGACAGTTAAAGAAAGTTTCTAGAAGAATCTTTAAAGATATGTTCAATAATTTAAACCTAATGGACAACGTTTGTCCCATTGTGTTAATTAGCATGTAAAGTAATTCGTATTTGTCCCTTTTACATTATAGACGATAAGGCCCACACAGAGATCTGATCATAGAGACAGTCTGGGACACAAAGAGACAAAAATGTATTTAATAGCTTAAATATTTCATATTACATTTACGCATTTGGCAGACGCTTTTATCCAAAGCAACAGTTTATTCAAGTTATACATTCTGCCAGTGCATGTGCTCTCTGGTAAAAAGTGTTAGTGCAATGCTCTACTAACTGAGCTACAGGAACACTGAGCGCATATATTCACTCAATTATTGTTTAAAGCACAACTTCTATTAAACCCAATATGACGGCAAATATCAATGAGGATTGAAATTTGTGTGTTACAATTATTTCATTGTTATATACAGTATATTTACATGACTGTTAGATAATGAAGTAACTTTATTCAAATCTTTTGCAGTGATATGATGGTTATCACATGTCTTACACTGGCACCAGCTCTGCTACAGTATATCTAAAATGAATCCCTCCGCGTCACCTCTGAATACTGATTAATAGCCCTATGATTGAAGCAGCCATTCCATGCCATATCTTTCAATGCCGGCCTTGCCTTCTCCTTCATTTAGCGTTCAAAGTGAGGAGTGCGTTTCCATGACAACATGGTGAAAACAGCAGATCGTGCATACATGCCTTATAAGGCAAACGACCACACTGCGTTTGTTCGTATCCAAAGTTGCCTTTTCATTTCAGTGAAAAATGTGCCGTAATATGTTTTAGTCACATGACCACCACAATTTCTTGAGCATTTACCTCACATTTCATGGTAATCTGTGTAAATATTCACAAATGGTGTATGTATTTAAAAGAGATCCAGTACATATTGAAGAATCAGAGTTACTGTGGAGCATTAACAGCAGTTTTGGTCAGTACAATAGAAATTAACCTTAATTATATGTTATGTTGTTGATTGTTGTTTTGTTGTTTCATGTCCCCTGTTGTCCATATTTGGTATAAATGCACATTTCACTCTTGAAAGCTTTCATTTTTGTACACGCCATATTCCCAGAATTTAACTACCATCTCTTTAGAGAACAGACAATTTCCTGTTAAACAGAAAGCAAGGCCTGTTTTGCACTCAGTGTTTTTGTGGTTACTGATGACCAGAATTAAGTGAGTATGGAGGAAATATGTAAATGAGCTCTTTTAAAAGCCTGCTGTTTTATTCAGCATTATGAACGCCATCACTTCAATCGACTCACCCTGCAGTGCCTCATCACATATTCCAGCTTTCTGACGCCACAGTCTATTTTCAACCCTTCTATTTCTGACCCTGAAGCACACTGGTTAGTGAACTCAGTGCGCTAGTGTCAGAAATAAAGAAAAAAAATAATTGTGCAAAAAATGTGTGTTCGTACAGATGTCAGATACAGATGTCTGCGTCGTGGTTGGTTATGGGCAAGAAATAGTTAGTATATACAGGGGAAATTAACTGAGAATGTAATGTGTCAGTTCATAGCGTTGTTTAGTACATTCTCTCTCTGCTGTGTTAGCACCTGATTCACTAAAGGGAATCTCAGCTAACAGGAAGCATTCTCAAAACGTTGGCAGATGTCCTTCAAAAGTTCTCTCAAAATGATTAAAACATGTTTTTGCAACAACAGTAAGTCTTTTAATAAGTAACAGTAAGTCAAACAGTAAACACTAATTGTTTTGCAACAATCTGTATTTCATTAACATTATGCATCATATATACCTAAAACGTTATTCTTAAGTAGTTAGTGGAACGTTTTAAAAACATTACGGAATTAAAACATGTTTGGATAACAACAGCAATAATGTTACAATGTTTAAAAATGACATTTTGAATGTTACTAGAACTTAACATAACATAACATTTTAAACGTTTTTGTTATGTAATGGAATTGTTAGGGAAATGTTCTTACAGTCCAAAATTGTAAACTGGGATTGTGAAATTAGCCAGTGACACAGACATGCTTAAATATTTAGCATGGCATAGCTGCCTATCTTGCAGGCTGGTTTTAAACATAATGTTTTGGAGAATGCAGTAGATTATTGCAATCTGACATAATTTACTGGGACTGTACAGATCACTCCACCACTTTTCCAGGCCCCATAATCATCCCGAAAATGCAGATTATTGGCCAGTATAATCTTCTCCTGCATCATTTGATCATCATTAAACTACCACGATCAAAGAAAAATGCACAAAAACTTTCTGCTTTCTGTGAGAAGTCTCTAGGCGGAGACGTTTTGCACCTGGTTAAACTGGATTTCGAATGGTTAATGAATAAGGCACGGGCATTTAGACATAAGTGAAGTGTACTTAAGATTATTTGGAAAAAAACTAAGCCAAAAACAAATCTCTGTTGTAATTTCAAACATTGTTTAAAGCCAGACTAATCTAAAAGAAGATAAGAAAGGGAAGCAAGTAAAGCCAAACACCAAGATGAAAGTCTTGACCAGGTCACGGCGTGTAGTGTTGAGATATTACTGGCGATGACCAGGATTGAGTCGGGTCAACCTGACAATCATTAATTGACCTTTGGGAGTGTTTACCAGGCACTAAAATATCATTACCAACATCAGAAAATCAAAGATAAAACAGTTAGTGGCTCATATGGCAATCAATAGCCCTTCTCCATCTTTGCTTTCCTTCAGCACTTCTACAGAGCCAAGAACGTTGCCATAGTGATGTAAAATGGGTGCAGAGCTCTGCAGCAGTCAGACTCTCCTGAACATCAGAGAGTGTTTTGCACATTGAAAAATTTGAGGTCCACATTTCCCCCCATTTACAATGGATTATGATTTTCCATGTTTCTTTGACTACATTATAAAGGATGTCCTGTGTTCCTGTAGCTGTCCTGTAGCTCAGTTGGTAAAGCATTGCATTAGGTTGTGGGTTCGATTCCCAGAGAACACATATAACTGATAAAATATATAACTTAAACATACTGTAAGTGTAAATGTAAAAAGAAACATACATTGCATTTATGGTTTTGCTCTGTGGTTGTACATGAAGAATGCAAATCAAGGAAAAGCTATCAGGGTTAAAAACTGCTATTTTAGGGGGATTGATTTGAGAGGATGTACGCATAACAATGCCACCGTGATTGACAGGGCTGTTCTATTTGTAGATTGATTTTCCTCTCTTTCTCTCTCTCTCTCTTCAGTGTGACAATGCAAAGGGATTGCGGGCCTTCTTTGATGCAATCTGCTACGGTCCAAAACATCTGATGATCTTTGGAGGAGTTTGTCCATCAGTGACTTCAATCATTGCCGAGTCATTAGAGGGCTGGAACCTCGTACAGGTTTGTTTCACAGCCAGTGTGATGCATTATGACCTCATGTTTGCATTGTGATATTTGTTTGATATACAGTATGTCATTTAAAGGCTTTTTCCCAAAATTTCATATTTCATTTCTTACTCACAGAGAGTTTACACGCTGAGAAACTGAGGCCAAATATTCACGCTAATGACTTCCTCTGTGAAATAAATAAAAAGTACAATATTAAATCAAAGCTTGGCAAAGATGGGCCAAGAACTTAATCTCAATGCTGATAAAAAGTGGAAAAATGAGTAAACTTCTCCCTGAGGTTTTAAGATAGCTACTACAGAGGCTTGTTTTCTGAGCAGGCCCGAGGGGGTGTTTAATGTGTTAATACTGTGATTCTAACAGGAAGTCAGCATGAGGTTATTCTAAGCTTATTTTTCTCCGTTGTAATACCTACAGTAGTGAAATCTCTAATCTGTGTATTAGTGTATCAGTGATGTAAGTTTTACACTTATGTTGCCATTGGCTCACATGGCTTGAAGGAGTAATATAAACATAATATAATTATGTTTAATTTATGTAGGCCTGTATGTCTGTGATGTTTAGTGTTTGTCTTATGTAGCACCTTGATCTGAAGAAACGTTGTCTTGTTTCACTATGTACTTGTATATGGCTGAAATGACAATAAACTCCACTTGTAACTTGTAACTTGTAAAGCAGTTATAATCTTTTGATAAGGGGCATGGCAGAGTATAAAGAGTTGCCACTGAGGAAAGCCCTCTGGGCACATATACTGTAACTTTTGTATTGGCACATGTTGGTAATGGTCAGCCTTCAAGCCAGCTGATATTTCACTGAGAATATGGCAGATTTTCCAAAACTATTCCAGAACAGAGGCGTGTCAGGATTTTACAGTACTGTACATACAGTAGTTGTGAATAAAACATGGACAAAGGGCTAAAAGTTGTAAAGGATTTAAGGAGTGTGTTTAAATGGGTACATTATTTATATTTTACCCTGAGGTTATTATTTTAATATTAAGTTGTTTTTTGCCAGAAACAGTTCAAATTTAGTTTATTACCATCACGTTCTGCCCTCTTCATGACACTCAGAATTTATCTAGATTTAAAGTTTTTGTCTCTGTAGAATATCAGTGTACAGGAAATGCCATCTAAAATGTTTAAAATTGTATTTTTGCTCAGCCACATTTTTCTGCATTTTGACCTCATTGAAATGTGCCCCTCAAACTTACAGTAAATCACACTGAAATTATCAGGGATCTTGTGCGGTGGACCATATTTTCCATATTTTACTGGTAGTTTTTTAACTTTTCTGTCTCTGCATTACGTTACTATGTCTGGGCAGGTCAGGTTTCTGAATGCCAGATTGACTTTATTTGTGACTGTAAGTGGTCGTGTCTTTGTCTGATGTCAGAAAATTGCAGACCTACCCAATGAGCTGTTTTTGAGGTTCAGTAAATTGTTTTTTTTTTGTTATGACCCCTTTCATGTTTTTTGGACCAGGTAATCTAATAAAAGGAAATTATTAGAATATTAATTCATGACAGTTCTGAATCCGAAACATATCACATAACAGATTTTTTTCCATTGGACTAATTAATGTATTTCTGTTATTGGAGTGACTGGTCTGTTCTTCCTGAGGGGCTGAAGTGCTGGATAATCTTACAGAAGTCCTAATTTGTGGACTAATCTCCCATTAACCCCATCTGAGTAGATCTCTAATTAGCCAGGGTGATGGGAAGTGAAGGCATACACAGTGGGATTAGTAGTGACACGCTTCAAAAGGGCTTTTATATGACAAAATAAAACACACAAAGGAAGCGAGTGGGACTAAAGCATTAACGTTTGTGTGAATGAATCCGGTGAGGACAAAAATGGGCTACAGTGATCTTATTGTGTAGGAAGTCAGAGACCCATCCATGCAGAATGGTCCAGGTGGCCATTTTTCAAAGCTGGACCTGGTTGCCACCTCACGCATGCACTCCTGGAATGTCTTTAATGATGAAGAGACACCCAGAGCTGAATTTATGACAGTGGTGATGAGGCAATAAGCACCAGGTGCATCTCGTTAAGATGCTTCAGCGGCCCCTCCCCTCAGCTGCACAGTGCTGTTGTGAGGGAGGGCGGGGCCTGGCGGAGGAGGGCCGGAGGTTCCTGTCACACCTGCTTTATTTCATGAAAGTCTGATTCGTTTCATAAGTAACTAACACGGCACATGCAGCTCCACCAAAAACACACATCAACACCGAAATGCTGCACCTTTATATATCAATTAAGGGCTGCGTTTGATGAGAACGGGAGATGGCGTAGAAATGTCATCCGCTTGATGGATTGTGTAATTATATTTAATGAAAGCTTCAGACGGTTGCGAGTGCCAAAAACGAGAGTGACGGCGAGTTACGCATGCCGTGTTTTCAGCATTGAAATTATATACGTGTCTTCAAACAGGCTGTGAAACCTCCAGAAATGTGCCAACATGCAAAACAGCCCCAGAGTAAACTTATGACCTCAAGAGCCTTTGAAATCTGTTAGGATGTGAGTTTTCACAAGCCTTCTGCTTTTCCATACTGTGTAATTAAATATTGCTGAGCTTTCTTTGTGCTTCTCGAATCATCACTTGGCATTCAGTGGCTTTGAATGGCTCCTCTGTTATGAAGTGGCGTACATCAGGGCTTGCAATGTGCAGAGATATTAACATGACTTGAGTGCTTTGAATCAAATTGAATGTCACCCAGACTATGAGAGAATGATTATTTTGAGCCGAGACATTCCTTTCTCCCTAAGCTCTCTGATGAAAGTGTGTCCTCGTGTGATAATCATCTTCCATATCACAGGGAAAACGATAAACAGGGGAAGACTGTTTTGTATTATGCAGCTAATGGGCAGGTCTTATTGTCAAACAGATGCCACTTGCAAAGTTCTAGCAATCTTACGCTAGCCCTGTTCCTCGTGCTGACAAGGTATGCTTTTAATTGTATAGGTTCATATTCTCTTAAGGAGTTAGGAGAAAAATCGGAGACAAAGGAGAAATCCCCTGAGCTATAAAAGAGCTAACACTGAGCAAGTTTTATTTGGTAGGAGTGGTACCTGTACGTTTGATAAATAGCTGACAAACTGAGGTAAAATTAATTGCTTATACAAGAGAAAATTGTATTAATGTCATAAAAAGTAAGCAAAATAATAGCATCTGTTTAAGCGTCAAAACTGCTGTTCTGTTCATTTTCGAGTGTAGTTTGAATTGGGGCAGGCATTTTGTTGATGGACGCCATCTGTTTTAGAAGGAAAGTTAGTGATGTGCTCACAAATTTCATTATTTGTTGGAGCTGTCCCAGTCTAAATGGGAACGTTCTTAGAACATTGGCTAATGGTTTCTAAAAGTTCTCTCAAAGTTATCAAAATGTTCCCGCAGTAAAGTTAGTGGATTATTTTGTAAAGTTATATATACCATATATATATCAAAACCTTATTGTTATATCTTTTTCTAAAAAAAATATTCCAAAATCTGAATCTGTTCCAAAACTGTACTCTTGGTCGTCCTGGTCAGAGAATCCCCTGTTCAGAGCAAACCTGGAGTGACAGAAAACACAGACACTCAAAAATCTGCTCACATATTTTTGCACGAAGCATATTCGCAAACAACATATTCACAGACAAATGCAGTAAAACGAACCATTATACTGAGTATCAACACTGTTGGAACCCCACATGTCAAATCACATGAACTGCTTTATGTACTAAAATAAATCACTAGGAGTCTGCGTTTGTCAGTGACACTTCCATATTGCTTGTCTTACTAGGCTGACAGATTGATATAGCTGTGCTGATGATAGTCTATGCCATCACAGTGCGCGTCACAGGCTTAAAATTAGGCCAGCAGAAGTATAAATAGACTGCGTTTCAATGATTTAGAGATGTTTGCATGGGCGTTGCCTCCTGCGCTTGTATTATTACTAGTATTGTTGAGATCCAAGCAGTACATCTCTAAGCCTGTCAACCTTCTCGTCTGCTCCCAGCCGAGCATGTGCCAGAATCAGACTGCTGTCGACGTGCTTCAGCAGACGTTGTCTTCCTCTTTGACGTCAACTGCAGGAATGAGAAGAACAGACAATTCCCAAAGCTATTTACATACAGCCGTCTCCCAGGCTAACAGTAAGACGTTAGCACAGTAAGTTAATGTAGAACCTAGACTAATTAGAGCCTAATTGTAGTTAGCCTAATTACTTCCATTTTGTTTTGGACCTTTTGTTTTAGACCTCACATCATTTTGTGTATCAGATTTGCTGAATAATCGAATATCCCACTTATTCCACCTTTAATGAAATGAAGTTGAAACGATCCAGGCAGTCATCAGTATATCATGTCAGATATGTTCAACTTGTGGAACTCTTGCTGTGCGCACTGAGGAATTCAAACTATGCACACAATCACACGCGCATGCAGCACGCATCTCTCACATTTCGTTGTGGGTGTTGCCGTGATCGGTTTGTGGGTACCATCTGCCCTCAGATTTATGTAACAACTGATCCACAAGCAGCTCTCACACATCCTGCTTGTGACTCACGTCCCATGATGCCCCCAGAATGGTATTAGCGAGAGGTTCACACATTCTCCCAACCTGCACTGTTCTTCAGAGGTCTCGGCGGGAGGAGAGAGAGCAAGACTGCCACTATCAACAAGAAAAAAATCGTACAAAGCTGAAATTTTTATGTGATAATGTCATTGCTATTTAATCTTGGCTCCCGTGTGCAGGAAAGTTCATATAGATGTTGTATAGAGGCCACTTTATGCCATTGAATAATGGAGGATTTGGCATGTAGTTGGCTCTTTGCCAACAGCTCTTGGAAGTGATTTGCTCCAAAAGTGGACCGCCTTTGTCGATCAATTAGCCGTTAGTAGTGAATATTTCATTATCTGCAAGTTATATGCCCATTATAGATTGTGTGAGCCAGAAAGCATTTTTATAGCACCATAAACCTTTCAAAGCTTAATGTGTTGGGTTCTGCTTCCCTCTTTTTGAGAAATAATGGCTTCCACACACCGTTCTGTTATAATTTTAAGCAACTAACATCAGAAAAGTTGATTTCTCTGTTGAACCGAAACTGACTGCTTAACTGAAAAACTGCTGCAACTGGGTGTTACAAAAACTCAGACAAACTCTGTTTGAAAGCAAAACAGCTTGCAGAGACTCATGCACACTCGACTGACCAGAAAGGTCCACAGCATCTCCCATCATACGGTTTGGCCTCTCTGTGTTTAGTGCATGTGGACATGCTATACTGACAATAGCTTTGTTGTTTCCTAATCACACACAGCTCCAGTGCAACACTTAGCAGAACCCGAATCTGATCAGATTCATAGAAATTACCGACAACAAATGGACATCAGTTCATTCCTTACTCAACCCACTGTCTCTTCCTTTATTTTGCCTCCACACTGTTCTTTCGGAAAAGTAAAGCTAGTTTTGCTGCAATTCCTCAGAGTGCCATAGTAAACTCCTAAATAAAACATGGGCTGCTGCTGTGCGCTGCTCACTAACGTCAAACCCTTTTTTGTTCACTATCCATTTTTCATGGGCTCCAAGTTAAAAAATCACAGGTTGGGCTGGTGCAGGGTTGCTGCTGGGCATTTGATGAGCATGACCTAAATGAATGACCCAGTCTGTTAGTGTGCCACCCAAAACTTCAAGTCGGGTTATTGTGGTAAAGTTAAGTCAAATCTGGTTTACTGCAGGAAAAACAAAATAGAAAACTTTCTCTGGAATGAAAAAATGAAAAAGAAAGTGACATCGTAATGTAAACTAACAACAATTGTAGCAGGCCTGTATCTCACAATAAACTACAATTACTGAAAAAGACAGTGGTGCCTGTCTGTGCAAAATGTGTACAATGCTAGTTTTGAGTGGTTGCCAGGGTGTTGCTATGCAGTTGCTGTGATGTTCTGTATGGTTGCTAAAGCTTTGTTTGGTGGGTAAATGAGTGTTCTAAATGGTTTCTTACAGGCCCAGATCAAACAAGCCCACTCCATATCACTAAGTGATATGTGCATGTACATTCTTATGCCTACTGTAGATATGATTATTTACAGTATGGTCCCTTGGGGTATTACTGCATTAAGGAGTTTGTACAGATACCTGACACTAAGCATGAGCTCTAGTAGTGGTGACAGTTGGCTTAGCAAACAATACTAATAAGTACAGTAATAAACTGTGCAATAAATACAGTGCAGTTTAAAACCATTGCAGTATAATTCATTGCAGTACAGTTCTCACAGCTGTTGCCGAACCATGTGTTGTGTCAGGTGACTAATGCTTTTAACAGGTCTTCAGTAAACAAAACAATATAGTAATGTTGTTGGAATGAGGAGTGAGATATTAGATGAATGCGTTGACTGTAAGTCTTTGGATCTGCAGTCAAAAATCAGATGCATAACAATCTCACCANCACACACACCTACACTTTCCTCAAAACCACATTATCTACAGGTGGCATTGCTTATTTGTACTTTTGGTGCTGTACTTAAACTGCTTAAAGACTGTTGTTAAGTTATCCTGCTGTTTATTGTTGTCCAGCTAGTAATTTGTTTTTCTCTGTGAGAAAATTCTTGAACACTTGCTTTTGTGAAACATGTTCACGGTACAATACAACATATATTAATCTTTAATCAGTCGCTATATTTAAAAAGCGTCCCTAAAAGTGGGTGTTTATTGAGGTTTCAGGAGAAGAGTAACTTCCACAACCCACTATAAACTGAAATTCAGCTCTGCATCTATTCTGGTGTGGAACACTAACACTGTTTGTATTATACAAGCAAGCACATTTTCTAGATATACCTTTGATCATTTTGTGTGTTCTTTCAAACCCGTGATTTTGACGTTGCTAGTGCAATACCCTCCAAGCTGAGCCACGGGAACACCCGTAAGCAAATGAGTCTTGCTGACTAGTACTACTGCAGCAGAAGCAATAAATGAGAATGGAATGAAATATACATATGCGGGTGTCACTGTCTCTGCAGTGAAATCTCACTGTGAGTTTGTGCTCGTTTCTGAGAGCTGCGTGTCCAGTGTACGCTCACCAGCAACATTAACAGCCGCCCCACTGTTCTGCTCCGTGCACTCTATACAATTCAACAGCATTTACCCTGAACTACTGCAGTGCTATCTCTGAAATGAGTGTGATATACATGACTGCTTATTGAGATGAGGTCATAGCTACCAGTATGCTGTTTAGGGATTGTACAGCGGTAGATAGATGCATCGCGTCACAAACGCATCACATTTACTGTGCTGAGGTAAACATGCTTTCTCATTTCTGAAGACCACCATGTACAGACAAGACCTCATGAGATTCAGGGGTTCAGTATTAAATCAGATGGATTTGAATATGAAGGGACTGGTTTTTGTAAGGTCTTTGCCGGTACAGCAGTATTATTTTCTCAATACAAAGGTAACAGAGGGGTGTATGATTGGCTGTATTTAGAAAATGTATTATTTAAACGTGGCTGAAGGATCAACTCTCATATTTTTTTAGCCTTGTTCCACTACTGTATATGTTTTTCTTTTATACCCGGATTGTCTTTGATATTTTTTTATTTAGGTCACATTTTCTGCATCACTTTGAGGGGCTGGAATTGTGTGAATTATTTACCGGTGGGAAAAAGCTTTGAACAAGGAAATACCACAATGAACGGATCCTTATTTTGATTATTGAATATGTGCTTTAATTACACAAAATAGAATCATGTTTATGACAGTGTGTCACAACATTGTGGTCACAGTGTTGGAAGACACATCAGTTATGCCTAAAATGTATGTAGTTCTTATATAGACTCAGACTTACACAGTTTTTATACAACATTATACAGACTATTTTTGAGTCACTGTATTTAGTTTATCAGAGCTACTTCTTACTAGAATCATGTTCTTGGTGTATCACAGAGACAATGTATTCAAATGACCAAACTGGTGTTGTAACAGACAGCACAAGGAGGAACATGAAAGAGTCACTGTGATTCAGAGAGAGGGAGGAAGAGAAAAGATGAAGACAGGGTTTAGTTTTCACAACAAAAACCCTCCGAATGAAGCTCCTGCCTCTGTTTCTACAGCATATTACCCTGTTCTGTTTTAAAGCAGCTGCATTAAGACTCCAGACATACAATTAATTCTACACTGCTGTGCAAATTAGGCGCTCTGTAAGAATTCTCTGAGCAGATTATCAATTCTTTATTAGCGTCTCTTCCTGGAAAAAAGGAAAGGAGAAATGTTTTTTGTTCAAATCAATCACTATGGCTCTGTTCTAAAACATAGCGCGACGCCTCGCTGTCTACATACTGTAGGAAGCTGCCTTCTAAGACAGTATCCTAACCAAAATGGAATGCAGCCTCATAGGATTAGAGAAACTCTACATAGTGCTCGCATTACACACACACACACACACGCACACACACACACACACAACCCTAAGCACAGGAGATCTGACTCGAAATAGATTTTAATATAGTTTGATGTTAGCATATTAACATCACGAATTACAGTGTCAGTGGTTTTCCTAGAATTTGTTTAAAATAAGGCACGTAATTCAATTTGTTTAAGTAACGTTTTTTTCCTAATGTGCAATGTTTCAAAGCAGTTGTACAGAACAATGTTCCATTAGTCTTATTTGGTTGTTTAAAGCTTTAAAAAGTTTGGTCTTAATATACTTTTCTGTCTGACTACCTTTGTAATGCCTTAAATATAGTTCCTTAAAATACTGCCTCTGTAAGCAGCTCACTAGTTTTTGGAACTCGTTAGTTTGCAGTAAGCTTTAAACTTATTCTTGAATTTTCTCCTGACAGTGTCCTTTTTGGCTGTTTGTTTTTCTTCTAAATTTGAACAATTCTCCAAATAGCAGAGGAGCATTTGCAGCGGCGATCCACTGTGTTGTCTGGAGGCAAGGAGATACATTTTCTCTCCCTATGGCCACTGGGCTACTTTGTCAGTAGATCTTTGAGCCTGAGTCTGTTCCAGTCCTGGATGTGTTTGTGAAAAGGGCCCCAGATGGGTTCAGGCATATGACAATGTGYTGACTCATGTCTGCTGGGGAAACAGAGACCTGTGGTCATTGGAATGCTCTGGCCTCATTCACACAGCGGGTACTGGTGTCATCATTCACCTCTGAATGCCAGAGCCGCACCGTGCCAGATAGGCCATCTGATGCAAGATTGGACTTTGAAGGTCAAAAGCTTCCCTAAATTTGTTCCAAACACATTACACCCTACGGTGAGAGGGAGGATGTCAGTAAAAGCAGAGCCGGTGTTAGCATTCATCATTTGTGATAATGGGACAATAGAAGATATTGTAGGCACATCAA
>JAZGTI010013918.1:0-14477 GCA_036877585.1 Botia kubotai
ACACACACACACACACACTCTCTGGGCTTGACACCAGCTACTAAACCTGGTTTCTCTTATCTGTATTCTCTCTCTGATATCTTCTCTTAATCTCTTCTTTTTCCATGTCTTCCCTCCGCTCCTGTTTCTCCGTTAATTGCCTCTCTCCTTTTCATCTCTCTCTTTTAAATTCCCACTTAATCTTCTTGTGTGTCTCGGTCTCTTCTCTCATTGTGGAAATGGGATTTGCAGGTGTGAATTATAGATCGGACAGGCTGATGGTCTGACCTTTCTTTTACCCAGAGTGAATGATTCTCATGTGACCTCAGCAGCTCACCGTCAGTACAGCACAGGAAACTGTGGGTGATCGCTCATGTTTTTATGGTCTCTTCTCCAGCCCAGTCCATCTACCTCAAGCCTCAGTTCCAATCACTCTGCCTCTCCAAACGTGACCAGCTCGGCTCCGTCCAGCACCAGAGGTGAGACAATGAAGCTGCCGTTCACAAACCAATGTGACTGAACAGTCACAAGCACAATACTATGACTGCCCACGTTTATGTTTCAGTGTCGCAAGGCAAGGGTGGTATTTCTTATTTTACATGCAAAGATAGCCAATCATAGCACGGGATATTTACATAAAGTAGTCTTAGAGGTGGAGGTATAATCTGACTGTTTAAGTGTAAAAATATGCAGCTTTCCGAACGCAGACGCGTCGCTCTTGACATGATAACACACAGTGAGATGTGATACTTTAGTCTAAGATACTTAAAACTGAGTTATGACCGTGCTTCTGATTCAAGGAGTCTTAAAGTAACACTGTAAGTGGACTTATAAGGGTGAAACAAATAAAATGTTACAACGGTGTAGAATGTGGCCCATTTAATGCTGTTTTACTGTACACGGTGGCTGATTTTTGGATCTCTTCATTGGCCTCTTATTTCTCTCCGTTCAGCCTCACTCTGATCTGTTTATGATGAGACACAGATCATAAAAGCAAGAATATGTATTGAGACGTTCATGTAATCTTTACCGTCTCCCTCGGCCTCTGCAGAGACCGTCATAAAACACAAGCGGACAGGAACCGTTTACAGTATATGACATTTAATGCTACTTGAAGAGCTCCAGTCCACTGATAACTATCACAGGAAACACACACACACACACGAGTCGTCGCTCATGTTCTGTGCGGAACGCTAAGCGCAGGGAGAGTTAGTGTTCTACAGGTCCGGACCGCTCCCTCGAGTCCGGGAATCTATCTTTGCCTGTAAAATAGATGTCTGTCACCTCATCGGCACAATTCTCATCCCAGTGGGTGTGAGAGGCACCCACTGCTTGTTTGACGACTGTGTTTCATGTGCAGGCTAGTTAGCAACAAAATGAGCAGGAGAATCATAGGCTGTGTGCGTGTGTGTGTGTGTGAGAGCGTCTGTGTTGGTTTGTTACTGATATCACACCCCAGCTGACACCCTCTCACCCTTTCCAGGTTCACCGCAGTTGTCAGATAAACACAAGCATTCCAGAGAGAACTGCCTCTCGCTGAGGGAGAGACCCTGCAGCGCTATATATCCAACCCCCCCGGACGCCACTCAGGTGGGCATTACAAACACTTCAGCTAATATGAATGTTTTTTAATACTCCGTAGATACCCAACACTGTTACAGTCTTCAGCTGATATATGTGTGTGTTTATAGAAGGGTATTATATACAGACGGGTCGGGTCTACTTCACCAAACTTTAAAAAAAAAGACCAGTTAAAACCGGTTCTGAACGCTGAACTCTAAGGGAGAATATTCTGTTTGTGTCTGAGGGAAATTAAATATGGTTTATTGATCAAAGGAAGGAAGAGCGTGGTATATTCTCTATTGCAGATCTTTGAGCTGAGTAAATCTACAGGCAGTATTCTTGCCTCCTGTTGCCCAGTTCTCTTCTAAGTAATTAACAGACTTCCCGGTCTTACTTTTCAGAACTGTCGGTACATTTCTAATTGGTACAAATAAATAAATTGTCTGTGTCGGATATAAATACAGAGTTTCTATCGTGCTCCGAAAGTCAATCCCAAAGAAAATGAATCATGCTTTTACAACACACAAAACCAAAAACATGGTTACTACAGTTCAACCGTGGTAATTACAAATTAATCGTGCTTTAAATATGGTATTTGTAGTAAAACTGTGGTTATAAAAATGGTCTGCCAGGAAATGTTACTGCAGATTTACTGTGAGAAAACCATGGTTAATTTTATAAGGCAAATGTGGACGGTTTAATGCATGATTGGGTTTGATTACAATTCTGATTTTCAGACCTGTAAACAGCAGCACACGTCAAACCACAGACTGTCTTATTTAACTTGAATCTCTTGTACAGAGGCCCGTCCTTCACCCCGCGGCTGATTCCTCTCTGCCACGCAGTGACCCCAACATCTCCACCCCTGACAAAGGTGAGGGCTTTATCTGTTCACACGAGTCCTCAAAACTCTCTCACACAGAGTCTGTCAGCGGCCGTGAAGGGGCGAGGGTCTCTCGGCCAACTCTCTGGGTCTGATGCTGGCCGACAGCCCATCGCTTCTGTTTGTGTCTCGTGTGTTGTGACATCTGTGACTGAGTCACACAGATGCTTCACAAATAATCATGTTTATTCCTATTGAAGGGTGGAAGTAGATGAATTAATTTCTTCAGTTCAAACTTTATTTAAATCTTAACCCATCGTGGATACATTGACTTGCTAGGGCAGCTTATACAAGTCAAATATTCATTGAGAATTTCATAGTTGTTGTCTGTTTTTAATGTTACTTGTTTAAGAGAGTGGATACAGTTTCTCAAAAAAAAACTAAGTTAGTACCTATTAAATGTTTGCCTGGAAAAACAGCACATAGCTCTTTGTTTTTGCTAGTCAGTGACAGGTGGTAACAGTGAGAGATGTTCTCCGTTTATATTTTAGTTTAGTTTATATTTTAGTTTATATATAGATTCTAGAATTTAGGCTTAATTCTAATTTGTTTATACTTCAGAGCTAATGGGCAGGAACTGAACACCCAAAAACTCTGTATGAGGCCTTTGTTAGTTGCCCCAATTTGCCACGTAAGCACATATGTCACGTTCAAGGCTCATTGTTGTTCCCATGATCAAATAAAACGGATTAAACGGAAGACCTTTGCCCTGATGAAGAGGACATTTTGAGCGTCAGTTGAGTGAGTCTGAAATACATGTGTTTGTGTGTGAAAGTGGTCAAGGCCGCACCCAGCAGCTGGAGTTTAGACACGCCGCTCTCCGAATCTGGAAAGTGTCCCCCTGTCCCCCCCAGACCTCCATACACAGGTAAACAGAACCCGGCTCCGACAGATCCTTTAGGCTGACACCATGTTTTCAAAGCCTTTTAACCCTCCGATCCTCCACGCTTCTCTCTGAAGTCTTGTCTTCTGGTGTCTCGCTCGTCTTCCACCTTCCTCAGCATCTTGAGGGCCACCTGTTAGATCCGTCGGTGGGAGTCTTTTGTGTACTGTGGAAAATAACATTTTCTTACAGCGGGATTCTCTGACGTTCCTTTGACATGCTGTCAAGTTACAAACAGCACCAGTTTAGTGATACACACAACTGCTGAACCTCCTGAAGCTATACGACAGATTTGTGTGAGGAAGGTGCTAAACTTTCAGTCATTAGCTACTGATTATGTTCCTGTCGTTCCTGCTTGGGAATACTCGAGTCATTAATGACTTGTGTTTCTTGGGGTGCTGTTTTTAATGGGGTGAAAATTGGGGCAGAAGATTCTCTTCGCACAAGACTCTCGTGTGGCTTCAGGCAACCATGAAACGATAGCGAACGACTCTTTAATGATCGCTAGACTGTATTTTTTACAATGCATTTGTTATTCATGGCGTAAAACATCATCGTTTGTGTTGCACGGAAGAAGGAAGATCTCACGGGTCAGGTTTTATCAGCAGAGCCTGGCAAACAGCCATGACTGTTTCCTGTCCCAAACGCCCCGTATGAAGTGAAGATGACGTTTATTTCTCTTTTGTTCTGTAACAGGGTCTCCTGCCAAGACCACAAGAGCACAGTCTCCTGTGATGACATCACGCTCGCCTCAAAAGGTACGACCTTTCGTCTCGTAGTGTTTTTTTGGACTGACCTTTCATTTGTTTACTGGCCGGGGTGTTTATTGTACTGCCTAGAGACTCGATCCCGGGCATCTAAACTGGGTCAGGCTTGATCCAGTCCAGCTGGGCCCATGATCAGTGAGAGACACACAGTGTTTGCATGTTTGCGTGTCTTGCGCCAGGCCCCAACAGAGGTTTCCAATTTATCTGGCTCGGGCACAAGGCAGAGATCCAGAGTAGACCAATCAGAATTCACTAATTCATGTAACTCCTCTATCTCAACAGTGTCTCAAAATATTGCTGTGTGATTATGTATATCAGGTACTGTGATCCGATTGTTAAAAGAGAACCACACAACTAACATGTTTTATTGGTGGTATTTTTAAGGGTTGTACCAATTTTAAAACCAATTTTGCTTCCCATACTAACGGTGTGTACTTCATAACTGATGATGCTATAAAAAATAACACGCAAATTTACAATGATATGTCAAATGATTTTATAAGGAATGTATTTTATAGGGAGGTCAGACGCAGATCATAGCTTGTAAAACCTGCTGGCATTACTAGCTTTGACTAGCTCATATTTCATTGCTGGTCTAGTTGTTCACTGCCACAATGTAGCAGATGAAGCTGGTCAACCAGCACGGTCTGTCTGGTGAAGCGAATTGAGCAAGAGGTCTTGCTGGTAAAGCTAGGTAGGACATAACCCCGTTGCCACACCAACATCCAAACACACAGATGTTGAAATCCAGCGATGCTAATTTATTCTCTTAACAAAGCCTTTCAGCACATTTGTTTATAATAAAAATCACATGCGTACCCAGGAAAGTGTGTTCCATTACCCATAATTCACCTCGTGGGAGGTGTGTTTTTGTTTTTTACATTGGCCTACCTGAAAGGATGAACATGACAATATCCACTGTTATAAAGGTGCATCATTTCCGTGTGTGTTTATTCTGTTTATAAATGACTGTACTGTATATAAGCCGAATTATTCTCGCTGAAGTTTTTACGTTTGAAGTTTTCTCTAGAGTGCCGTCACACTGAATAGCTTTATTCGGTGAAATGAAGTCTTTGAAACAGCTGCCGTCTTAGTTGTGGATATAATTGCTTAGAAATTATTTTCATAATGAAAAGAGACAGTTTTCCCTCATAAGAATAGAGTCAAAATTGCACAGCATTATACTTTGGCCTTTCGGTGCTCACAGGAGCTCTGTGAGGCGGAAAGTTGCTTCTGTTGGATTTGATTGTTTCGTTATTATGGCTTCCTGCTGTTAGAATGAGAATTTCGTTGGGAAAAAGTCAGGTTTTTTGTTAGTAACCTCTCTTGTCAACACTATTCTCGCTCAGAGCTTCATGGTTTATTGTGTGTCTTTTGTTTGCAGAGCTCGGCACCCCCGTTCACCCCATCACCCACAGAGTGTCAGTCTGCAGGACTCGTGTCGAATTCTCCGGTTCTTTCCGGAAGCTACAGCAGTGGCATTTCATCCCTCAGCCGCTGTAGCGTTTCTGAGGCCTCGGGCGCGGAGAACATCCTGGGAGACCACGCCCTCCCAAACTCCGCCTCCAGCGGCTCTGATGAGCTGATTCGTCGGGAGAGCAAGACCCCGCCTCCGTACAGCATCCACGAGCGAAACAACCCCCGCAGACCGGTGCCCCTCCCTCCGAGTCTGTCGATTCACCCCAACTCTGATGCGCCGCCCATTCCACCAAAACCACACCAGATTCGAAGGCAAGAGAGTGAGCCACGAAGACCAGACCAGTTTCCCAGGCCCAGACCTATTCCTAGAAAAGTGTCGCAGCTCTAACAGAGCATTCACATGCAGAATCCCACCGTTTGCACATTTACACGTAACAATTCAGAGTTTACAGTTCCAAACTCCCCGTTTAGATGTAAAGTAAAATGTAAAAAAGATAGACTGTGGAATATTTTTATTATATATATATACACATTAGGATACAGGGGTATAACTGCATTTTACGCACTTTTAGGTTTAAAATTGTACGTTCACTTGTCTGATAACTCAAGCCCCTCAACTAACTCTAAAACCAAACTAACTACCGTGGTATTCCCTCAGTTTGTTCCTAGATTTATCAGCGCTAATATCTATTTATAGCAGTCGATACAAGACGTTTTGCCTTAAGATTTTGAAACCTTTTTTATCAATGCAAAATGCACGATTAAAAGTACGTTTGTACTTTTTATATACCCAAAAGGTGCTAGAAGTCCTCTATATTAATAATGTTCGCTCTGAATATTGTCCCAGGGTCACATTTGTCTATGGATTGCTGCTTTTTAAAGAATTTCAGTCTCATTCAGTCTCAGTTGTCATTAGGGAAAATCCACATATAATGGATAATCCGTAAACTTTCAGCAGTACAAACTGCCGTCAGTACATTGACCGATGTGAGGAACCACTGAAGCGAGTTTAATCAAGAGTGGAATCTCCGCCCATCTGCACAGTTCAAGAGGGTTTTTGGGTGGGTGTCTTTGGAGTTTGGGAGCTTGGGAGTGCTTAATATAATAAAAGAATAATTCCCAGGAAGGGTTTTCTGCGAGGAGCGCATGTGCCCACGCAGCATAAAAGAAGATGGACTTTTCTGAAGTTCTGCCAAGTTTTGTGCCAAAGGAACAGGTGGGCTGTGAGCAAACGGATTCCCTGGACCGGAAGATGCTTTTATTAGGTTGCAAATGAAGTGTTAGACATCCACTGTAATAGACGCTGTAAAGATTTGTGGACCAGATTACGGTACTGTTACCGTACCGCTGCTGGTGTTCTGAAAGACAGTGATTTTTTTTTAATTTGTTTTGTTTTTTGGAGGAAAATGGGTATAAAAAGATACAGTGTAATGAAAGAGGCTAAAATGAAAGGTACTTCATCTGCCCATGAGCATTGCTAAGATTCATCCTGTCATTGAGTAATAAGGGCTCCATTTCCTGTTCACACTGAATCTGAATTGATTCTGATTCAAACTGGATTGGCTCCTCTTCTCCTAACATTTACCAGTAAGAGATTCAGGTAGAGTCTCAGTAGAAGGGCCGGGAACATTTCGAGCACAACTATAAATAAATCATTCTTAATCCATCAAAAAACATTCAAAGATTCTTAAACCTTTTCGCATCTGCCTAAACATGCATCTGCTTCGGTAGACGTGCGCATACATGACTCAGATTCATACTGTAGTGTAAACCCGGCAGAAGCATTTATGAACGTTTGTTCAACGTATGATTTTTCTTTAGTTTTTGTTGTGTGAATGTTGCCAAGTTAAACATTTGGTAAAACTCTTCAAATAAAATCATGGTGAATATTCGTGAAGAGGAACCAGTGGGATTGTGGGATATGTGATCGACTAACTCAGTACAATGTCCTTGTTTGTTTTACTGTATATTTCGTAATGATTCTCAAATTAACTTGATTTTTATCTTCACCTTTTTATGGTCACATTTTACGAGACTTGTTGTGAACGTCGGATGATGACGCTCCTACAAATCAGTACTTGAGAAAACTGTAAATGAAAAACAAGATTGTTGTAATTATGCCAGATACAATATCTTGTCTATTGTACATATTGTGTTTTTAACAGAAAAAGCTATAACACATTTACAGCTTTGAATGTTTGAACAGCCAATTAAGATGATAAATGTCATAAATATTTGTTTTTTGTGAGTGTGGAGAAAATGAGGTCAAGAAAGCGTCTAACACATTTACATTCTAATGACTGTCTAATAAACATTTCCAACAAGCATATTCTGATTCAACCGTGCATTGCGATTGTTCTCTAAAGGTTAACGTGTGCTTATATTAAATTTTCCTTCTGTTTTGTGCCGTACTACGAAGGTTAACAGACTGAATATGTAACGCAGGTTCAGTAAACTGAGAAGGTGATACTTCAGGTGTTTTGACATGTAAATGCAGTAAGTTTGTGTATATAAGTGTGTGTTCTTCAGAGGTTAAGCTCGGCGACATCCCAGCGGGACTGAAATGAAGATCATAACTCCAGAAGAGTAGGAACCTTATTGTTATTCCTTCAGGTTGCGGCGCCATTCCTGCGTTATTCATGAGTTTGTGTCTCTTCAGACCGCTATTTGCACACATAATATGATCTTGCTGTGTTGGGACGTCTGAAGATTCACCGTCATGGCAGGTTTGTTCCAAGCAGCCTTGAATTTCTCCAAGAAAATTCATGATTCACTTGAAAGATAATGGCAGGATTGTAACCACGGCTGTAATTGGAGGGTCTTAAATGGATTAGGAACATCTCAACACGTCACAAGGGTTCAGACCAACGCAGATATTCCACACCTGTGCTGTCTGGGTCTTTAAAGTTTGCTTTACGAATTTTGTGAACCGTTGCCCGGGCTGCAGCACGGTGCCTCATTTAGATGCTAAGCACCCTGAGAAGTGTAAATTTATGGGCACGGTTAAAGCTGGGAAGGAAAGATGCAGGTCTTAATGTTGCCTTATCCCGGCTGTGCTCTGCATTAACACAGTCTCAAGGTTTTTAAGAAACTCAAGGTGTTTTTCTGATTCTGCAAACCTGGAAGAACACAGTTCGCATGCACTCCGCTGGGAAGAAGTTTCATCAGCAGCGAGAGAATTTCAAACAGCTTATGGATAATAGATTTTCTCTTTTATTCCCTTGATTTCCTCTATCGCTGCTGTTATGCTTTCGGCTTTTTGGGATTTGACTATCGGCTTCAACCATCCCTTATCTTTTCTTCTCTCGTTTTGGGTTCATTTTTTTCAGCATTATCATGTCAAAAAAGGGAAATATCTCGTATATCACTCGGGATATTAAGAGTCCCGAGTCATATACGGGATACAGTATATACAGCCTGTACTTTAGACAGGTTTGATGTGTTCATGTGTATCTCGGTGTGAGAATGTTTGATTTAAAATGCGTCCATGATCGATGCTTCAGCTGCTCTCCAAACCTGACATGAAGGTTCCTCCACTGAAGATTAATGATGTCTACTTGAATGTCAGCTCGATGTGTTGTTGAACATCAGACTTGAATGAACAAACATTATAAAAATTGTATATGATAGAGAATGTAGTTTGAATCCAAATTAAAGACCTGGGGAGTCATAAACTTGAGTTTATACTGAAGGTACTGCGTTACACTCGTGAGTTGCATGTATGTTGCATGTATGCTCGGTGAGAAACAAAGATTATAAACATTGTGCCCAAAAATTCTTTGTGTAATTTGTGTACCATGCAACATTTATGCTTGCAGTTTCATGTCACTTTTCATTCCCTCAGAAGTCAGCTGTCTGTGTGTGCAGTAGACAGCAAGGCAGTTTCAGCAGCTTATGGAACAGATATCGGCTTTGTGTCCAGCAGCTTTGATGTAAACACAACAGTTGCATCATGATAGATTGACGAGCACCAGAGGGACCAAAAGGACAGGAATCTGCTGAGCAGGCCGTGACATTGAACACTTGAATAATCTGCCCATCATCAGGGTTGAGTGGAAACGCCGCAGTAATGCGACTGCTCGCAGAGAGAGGACACTATAGCGCAATCGATTGGGAAATTACAACAGAACGAGGGGCAAACGAAGCTGTTGAGTCAGTGTGTGTTCTGTGGGCCGATACTCACTCAGGGGTAAATTAGAAAACCTTCCTCAATTCCTCCTTTCTTCCTTTTTTGTTTTCCTCAGATAAGTTATCTTCATAACGTGCCATTTGCATCAGTTAGCTTGACCCTTCTCGATTACCTCAGGGCACTATTAAAACTGTTGGAGTCGTTTCAGTCAAAGTGTATCTCTTCATCATGGACTCTAATCTAGCGGTTGGTGTTTTCGCCCTGTTAGCTGTTGATCTTTCATGGCTATTTCACTGCTTCTGGTGGGTGGTGATTGTGGGTAGAACGTTGAAAGTTTGTGGTAGGAGATGAATTGGCCTTGGGCTCAACGCAGGCAACCGTACTGCATGCATGACTTGTTAGTGACCCTGACTCCTCACAGCACGTCCTCGCGATCATGCTGGGATATGATTGTGTTATTTCACTAGCAGAATCGTTCTCCTCCCGACTGTTCTGGTACTCCTGTCAGCTCTCCTTTCTGCCGTGCTTCAGGTTTATAAATGTACTGAAGGTGTTTGTCCTATTCATACGTTCTGTTTTCATCTGTGTCATTTTTATTCAGCTGCAGATACGAGATGTTACTTCCTGCTGACAGCCGTTTAGTGAATAGGAGATTTGTAAACGTGGGTCTTCGCAGGCCTGTCATATACATAACCAACATAACACTGACTTTGAAAGACATTACGTATGTATACGTTACAGTATGTATGCTGTGTGTGTTTTCTATATGCACGGAACACACAAATAATTACACTGGCCCAAACTTAGCTGTATAATTCAATGCATGAAAAGAAGTTAGCTGGAATAGTTTTTAAACTGAATAATTAATTTTAAAGTGAATAATAAACTAAATTACAGGTGCATTATAATCATGAGAATTTTGAGGGTAAATATGTTAAATTTTTATCCATTTTTTAAAATCTTAACAGTCTTAAAAAGTTTCATTTTTATTTGCGCTTATATATTTTGTTGTAACGATTTTCATGTAGAGTATCATCTGCACCTGTTTTTGAGATTCGTGTGCGCAGAGCAGAGCCTGTGTTCATGTGTTAGCAGCCAGCAGGTGTGTTTGTGTGCGCCTCTGAGATCCACCGACACGACACCACATTGATTTCCTGCTCCTGCACGAGCCGTGTTGTGTGCGGTCATCCAATCACATCTTTATCCCCACCGGTCATCATCGTTGTTTTTCTCCTCAGTTTTATTATGAGGTTTTCTTACACTTGAAAAGATCCAGACAACAGCCGTGAGTGTTTTTGTGCCAGAACATCACCGTGTTTTCCTCAGTTCTCTTGTGTTAATTAGAGGACAGTGCTGTGCATGCAGTCGATGCAGTCTCTGTTTTTCCTGTGTCTGAATACAGGAGGTGTGGAAGAACTGACTAATAACAGAGACAGGAGAGAGAAATCACGATGCAGTCTACTGAAGATTTCTCCTGGTAATTAAACACACATCAGCCCAGATCAATTTCTTCTGCTCTCTCTTTTCACCTGATGGGACCGGCTGATCGATTCTGTATTCAGACAACATACTCAGACATATTCACATATACATATTACACATTAGGAACAAATTTAGGTAAGATCTGATGTTTTATCAGATCTAAATTCTCATTAAAAATAAGTTATTAGGCTTTTAAAAGGTGTCTTACCTTGCCATGGTTCATTATGAAATGATGATTAATATTGTTAAATGCACATGAAAAATAAACATTACGGTCTGAAGGTGCACGTTAACCTGTCACAAACCAAACCTGGTTAGCGTCTGCTGCAGGTTTTAACGTAACAGGTGAGATTAAAGATGAAATTATTAGATTAAAATATTAAAATGACGCTAAAGGTTCATGCGTGCTCCGTGTTGATGAGGCTCCGGTACAGCAGGTGGCGGTATACAGCCGCACGCCGCTCCGTTACTCATATTAAAACGACTAATATGATCGCGATGAATGTAAACAAACAACAATCCGTCAATATTCCTTCACCGGTGTTTACACGTAACACGGGAGTTTATACCGTATGTTGTCTCAAACTACAGGTATGATATTTAATTTGTCATGCTTTGATTTGTGCTCTTGATGTATATTATTAACATATATATTAATAATTATAATATTTTATATGATGTGTATGATGATTATATGATTACTTTTATGGGAGCTGACGTGTTATATATTATAAATATGTAAATATTTATACATATGTTTATACATGCATATACTGTATTTATACCTGGAAAAATACAGACAGCAGGAAAAATAAAATAAAGAGATGAGAAGATGCAGTGAAAATCAGTGGCATCCAGACCGACACATCTCCAGAATGTCCACAGTCATTATCATTTACCTCTCGTACTGTGTTAATGATATAGCCAGCTGTTGTGTATAAATTGACTGTTTTCTGTGTGTAACAGATCTTTATGCGACAGGTCTGGGTCGTCTGTAACTTGTCATTTGTGTTGCTGTCACATTGTCAGTTTTCCTATAGCGCAGAAGAACCAGTGTGGAGAAAATCATTAAAAACAAAAGAATCTGATGAGGTTTCTCAGTAATTTACCCAAATAACAGAGGCAGTGAATTAATGAAGACATAAATATTTCTGTTGCTTTTCTTTTTTAAAACCTTTTTTGTGTTTTTTCTCTTTCCTCTCCAGAGCAAAATCAATAGCTGTTTATTTCTTCCATTTCTGTTACTGTCAAGTTACAATTGTGGGTCATGTCTGTGGCCCGGGCCCTTTTACATTAATATAAAAGAGGCAGATCTCAGGTCAGCTCATAAGACAGAAGCTCTGGCTATTATCTCAATTGTTAGATTGAGATAATAGATGAAGAATTTTTATCCTTCTCTCCTGAGAAAAAACACAGCAGTAAGATGTGGAATGAAGATGTTAACAAGTTAACCAAGTTAACTAAGCTAACTAAGTGATGCTTGTTTGAGGGCAGGTTATTTACAGAAACATGCACAGTCCAATTACTGCCATCATTAGATTATGACGTCATTAGAAATGTACCAGCAGTATTCCTGTGTAAATGGCTCTTTTGATCCCAGCTGAATTGTCTCTAAATACTTAAGCAGATCATGTGATTACCAGCGGTCAGAGATCCTTCATAAACGCAGTCCGGTATTAATGAATATCTAAAAGGACTTTATTTTGCCTGCCAGGTCACTGACTCGGTCCATCTGTGTTCCTGTGGGGAGGAAACTGCTGTCGCATCTCCTACCACAGAATCCTGCCAGGCACCAGCTGCCCAAAATCTTTCCTGCTGACCGCCACCAACAGTGCTCTGTGAAATATTTACTGCACGCTGCGTTCAAATGCGCCTCTTTTCTATAACTAGGAACTGCTGCAATGTTTCTTGCTAATTATGATTCTTCCAGAGGACTCGATCGCTTCTGATCACTTTTCTGCAGGTTACTGTACATCTGTACACCTGTAGTTGGGGTTGTGTGTGTGTCTTTGTGCCACTGAATCACGTGATAAAGCAGCTTCTATTCTTTTTTAAATGACACTGCTGTTATCTGCTTTTAAAAAAGACAGAATAGTCAAAGAAAACTAGGAGTTTCATATTTACTCATTTTTAATTCAGCTGCAATCATAATTTTCTCCTGTTGAGATTGACTTAGCTTGAAAGATTCGTTCAAAAACACCGATATTTGCGATTCATTTGGTCGTAATTCTTCTTTTCATGTTTTTCTCTCTTGCTGTGAGCTTTCAGAAGGCATGAGAAACCTTTTAACATCTGATGTTTGGTGTTTTTGTGTGAGGCAGCAGCTGAAAGCTAACTGCAGAACTTCCTCACCTCTTTCAGCCATGCCTGGGGCCTGTTTCCTCACCGAGAGGCGGTTGCCATGGCTTCAGCACGCTGGAGCCCTTTTCCGATGCTCTCTTGGCTTTCATCAGAAGCGGCTGAGGAAGAGGACGGCTTCTTTAAATGCTGCATGGAGGGAACGTTCAGTGATTTCTTTGACTCAGGCACATCAGTGGATTTCCTGGTAAACAGCATTACCTTGATATTTCCCAGGAAACATTCGGCGCGCAAACAGCTTGTCTGAATTTAGAAGCACTTAGGTAGCTGAGGTCCTGCAGATGGTCAAACCGTTGGAGATGTGGAGCTCAGCAGAAAGATGCGGTTTTAAATATTGCTCGGGGCGTTTGTTTTGAGTGCCACTGCAGGGCTGTAAGCAGTTCTGCTTGAGCAGTTGTGCACAATAGCTGGTTTTGCTTGGACTAAAATTGTGGTGGTGTCAGTCAGGTGTCAGTGGATAAACTGAATTAAGTTTAAATTGAACAGTTTAAATGTGAAGACACATGCAGCGGTCTCTTCGCTCTCATCAGACATAAACTGATGTGAATTTGTGCGCTCTGCATGCGACTGCATTGAGCTGATTCACTTCACACTGTGGGGCTCGGCCTTCTGTCTTAACAGATGAGGTGAGATGTCGTTCAGTGATTTCCTGAGGTCAGGATGCCAGGCAGAGGGGTTTCCAATAAAATCAGCCCTTACAAATGTTAATTAGAGCCTTATACCATTGATCGCGCTCAGAGATTTCCTCCTCAACGATCCATATTGTCTCTCTGTAAATCCCTAATGAGGGAATGAACCTCATTTTTGGTCTTTATATCATTTGTTATTGGTCTTTTAAGACGTGCTGTGATATGTGGGAGGAAATTTATTCTGAATATTATCGGTTCAGTCCATCCTCTTTCATTTGATGTATCACCAAACAGGAAGTGATGAAGGTCATGACCTTAGTCTTGTTGAGGATGAGATTTGTTGCATTATCAGTCTCTCTCTCTTTCTCTCTCCCCCTCCCCTCCC
>JAZGTI010013919.1:0-14477 GCA_036877585.1 Botia kubotai
CTAAAAGGCTCTTTAGATACTGCGTAGATACTGCTTTCTATTTAGGTCAAACGACCTTTGACACGTCATGGGGAACTTTTAAATGTGCGACTTCCTCAAACAGCAGAGAAAGTTTCAACGAACAGGTGCTCGGTGGACAGAAACCAACGGCTGGAATCAGAGTCCGGCAGCAGCTGCTCTGCTTTGCGTCATGAAAGCACCACACTTCACTACTCGCCTGTTTGCACGTTTACTTTCCTTCTCATAAACTGCACTGTGGTCTTCCTGTCATCAAGCTTTTAACCTGCACACTACAGACAGACAGCTGACAATGAGCCGAGAAACAGCAGTAAACGTCTGTACCGCAATACATGCAGCAATACACTAATAACAGATATTGATTTTACAAAAGGTTTTTGTTGATCTTATAACACAGAATAACACACAGAAATACATTTGCTATATACAGTCATAGCTGATGTACTGGAAATATGTCATGTAATATTGCCCACTACACACAACGAGACACAAATAAATGTTATAATATTGATAATATTATAAAAAAATCTTACAACAGAACCAAAATTCAGAGCAAAACAAAAAGACACTAAATGGTTCAAATCATAAGCTTTCTGCCACGCTCATCCACCTAACTGACAAATATATCATATTTTAAACGTTCATGTTTTTGTTGTACTGTTTAAATGGTCATTTCTGATTTCCTTCATTCATACAGTGTGGCCAGGGCAGCACTACTGTATGTGGCCTGTTGTAGACATGATGAACTCAGAACTGAAACAACCACTTCCACTGTGACCTGCAGCCGCTGTTTTAAACAGCCTCACGTCGCCTGCATGCTGCTCACACTCTGATTGGTTCATTCTGGTGGTGTGGTCAGCTCAGCCAATCAGTGAACAGGAGGATTTCTCTACACTTGACTCATCTGTCTTTCCCACATGCTGTTTTCATGCACACACACACCTTACAAATGTAACAGCAGATTTACTTCTTTATTTCCTGTATTTGTATTCCAGTATCTATTTTTTTTTATAATTATTATTATTTATAGACATATTATTAGCTTTAAACCCACTAAACCAATTTTTAAAATGTTAAATTAAATTTTATTAAATTGATTGTTAATGCTGCTTAATTGTTAAGGATCACTCTGCACACACTACAGAAACATTGCATTGTGGGAGTTTTTATTTTGGAAGCCCATACCAAGGCATCATGCGTCCGTGTCGTGTCCATGGGGTTCTGCTTACTAAAAACCCGATGGTGGGATCAGTCACAGCATCCCAGGCCCGGCCCACGAACAGGATTACAGAAGCATGGATAGGATCTAACTAGAAAAATACATTTGGTTATTAGTTACTGTATAATTGACATGCAACACAGATATTTGGGCCCGGCACACAATTCACCACTGTGTAAGTTTTTGTAACTTTCCTCTTACATAATTTTTCAGCTCTGCATCTAATGCCAGCGTTTCGTTTGCCTGACTTGAATGAAAAGATCTGATTGGCTATCGCTATGGAAACTGTGCCACACAATTAAGGCAGCAGGAGCTTTGACCAGAGCTGGGGACTGTTAGTCAGGAGGCATAGTGACTGCTTTTGCCCCCCTCCGCCGGCTCCGTCTCATCTTTGCCTCCGGGTCTTTGTTCATTTGTTTGGTTTGGTAACAGCCAAGAAAGATCATCTTCCCACGGTATTGTTTAAACAGAGAGTGATATGATATACAGTAATAACAAAAGCTAACGCTGACATGGAGTTCATGTTTATGACCCTCAGCTGTTTAGATGTGGTGATATAGTTATTCTATATGGTGTCGCTATAGGTGTCCTCACCTGGGCGACGTCCAGCAAGAAGATTTGCAGAAAGAAGCCCAACGCGCTGCCGGTGATCTGATACGGTGCCCCTCCGATTGCAAAACACATCTTACTGCACACGGTGAGAGCCGTACGCCTCTCCTGCTGCGGTCGGTACTGGTGGGACAGAGGGAGATGACGAAGGAAAACACAATGATTGTAAAGAGTAAAACAAGATCGTTGAGAAACCCTTCACAGCGCGAGGACAGGATGCGATTCTGATGAAGAGTTTATTTAGTTTGGATTGCGTTCGTGTTTTGAGACGCTCTCGTTTGTTTTGACAGAACTGCTGGAGGCCTCTTAACATTTCAGACCTGCGGTAATAAAATCTTCCAAATAAAATCAGTTCTTTGAAAATCAAATCTTTCACACTTGTTAACGGACTGTGCACAACGAACAGTGGACGGCATAATGCATAGACTGATGAAACATATATACTCCAGGATGCAATACAAGTTGCACTGGACCAAATGCGTAACTGTGCAATGTAACATATCAGAAATATAACAATTTCATATCAGACAGAATCATCTGAAGTCGCCAAACTCATCTGCTGGAATCTGCGTTTGACGTGTACGTGTACGTGTCGCGAGTGAACGCGTCCCCTTTAAATCCGGCTTTTCTCCTCACAGACACGCCTTGAACAAGACTGTGTGAATTGCAAACAAATTACCCCACCAATAATGAGTGTTTTTAAGTTGAACCTATATTTATATATATATATAGCATTACTATTGGGCGCCGGTTTATTAACGCGTCTTTCGCTTATAATAATGCCGGGTACGCGCGTACGGCACGTGCTGTTATAAAAACTGTATTCAAGAAAACGTCAAACGTCGGAAACGATCACCAGTCACCCAAAATCACTCAATGAAACATCATCGCGCTATCATTGGGCTCTGGTTGACCTACCTTGGCGATTTTGATCGCATCTTGATTCACGGGCTTGGCTGAAGGTAACAGACCCGCTGGGAATTGCTCGGCTCCTTCTCCTTTTGCCATAACACGGTTCGGGCGTGATTGCGCTGGTTTACTGGTTTGCTCTGGTTTGACGGTGTTTCACTTCCACTTACTTGCAATGAAATGAGATGCTCAGCCTCCGCTACAGCCTCGTTTTTTAAACGAGACTGTCCACACCCTCTCTCTCTCTCTCTCTCTCTCTCTCTCTCCACGTCAGTCTTCGTGATGGAGAAAGGCGAGAGCAAACGCTACGAAGAGTCTTATGAGCATTTCTGTGCCTCCTTCAGAAAGTTTTGGGAAACTAAAATAACGAAACGATTTATTTAGAAATAAGAGTGTGTTAACGCTGCAAATTGGTTAAAATGATCAAAAATCAATTATTAAGTACAGAACAGATGAGTGTTCAAAACTGCCTCCTTACCCCGATTCCCAATGGTAAATTTATAATAATGGTTTATAATGCGAGCTGTCAGTTTTCGGCATAAGTCAGAACAAGTACGTAAGGTAACCTGCAGTGTCGCGTTTCAAACACAGATGGCGACAGAGAGGCAAAAGCTACGGAATCCTGCTTTATCTGACCCCAGAACAGTGTCTCCTTAGTGTTAAAACATCCAACACTGCACTCTTATATAAAATATGAACACTTTCAGTGCACTGCAGTGTGTTAATCTGATGTGTCCTTGTTACATAAAACAGAATAATGCAATCATTGTAACTCATCCACACGGATGACTGGTGTAGAATGGTGACAAAATGACCGGTAGGGCGTTAAAGGATAGTTATTGGTTCAATTGGTACGAAGCAATTGCTTCTCTATTGTACAGTAATGAAAGTGTAAGTCTACTGTAAGTTTTCTTTGGACCAAGAAGATCTCAAGAGATCTCAGTAGACTTTATACGACTTCAGAGCTCCCAGCATCAAATGGGAATTTCTCAGTGGGACATCTTAACTATCATAAAAAACATGAGGAAAAAATACTATTTGTGTCTGTGCCGAGTCTACAGCTGTATGAATTTAATGGTGTTTAATGGCGGCATCTGCTGGACAGTAATGCAATTACAAGCGAGAAATCGATGAGCTATAATTTAGTCCATGCTGAAATACACTCATTCCAAACCTATTTTGAAGACAAAGATTCTGTTCTAGGAACATTTTATTACATTTAACTTTTATTCAACTTTTATGCTGTGGGGCACGTGATTTCTTACACACAGCAGTATAGGAAATAAAATGCTACAGATCTCAGATATTGCTACAGATATTTCTGCATCTTATGGCAATGCTGTCTGAGGTCATCAGGGGTCAGCGGGGTTAAAGTTGAGTATGAGGGAATTGAGAGCTTGTGCAGGAGCTCTTTCAAAGAAAAGACGCTTTAACTCTTCAGATGAGTGAGAGATTCCTTCCTGAGGGATAAGCGTGTCTGTTGTTTTCTTCTTCTCCGACTTGTGTCTTCAGCCCATGGCTTGTTTATATTTTAGCTCTGATGCTGAAACAACTGACACTTGTTTCTGTGCAATATTTGTTCTTTATCAGTTGTCGTGCACATGTACAATCGATAATCGTAGGTCCTCACCATCTCTTGTTATTTTACACACGAACCTAATGAAGTCATTTGCTCTTTTGCTTTATTATACAGCCATTGTGAGTGTTTGTTGATGGTGTAAGATGAGGTGAGAGGTGTGAGGTTTCCAGCCCTTCTTCATATGCGCATGAGACCCTGTAGGACAATACCAGCTCCCATCACACGAGAGACTGCTAGCCTGCAGCACTAACCCTCCCTTAACCCTTTGTTAGGGGCTAATCTGCTGCCTTAACAAAGACAGTGGCAAGTTTTTTTGCCTCTGTTGAGGGGGGATGGTGGGGTAAAAAATAGAAGGAGAGGAAGAAGAAGAGAGGAAGGATGAATTGAAAAGCAGAACGGGGGATTTGGACACTATTGACATGCCATTGGATGATTGCTTTTGTGTTTTGTGGGTCATGATGTTCAGAGCTGTTTGACTTTAAGAGTTTAAATACGCAAAGATATGAAAATAAATCATTACAGGCAGGCAGAGAGACAGACAGAATTATAAGTCAATGAAAATGATCAAGGAACACACCATTTTAAAAACCTATGGTTTACACAGGGTCTAAATTTAAACAAAAAATGTGACCTTTTTCTTTGTAACATTGTGTTTTTATACCTAATTTTCTACTTTAATCCTAGATCACTGTAAAACTATTACACAAGTGTCTGAATACAAACCCTCCAGGTGGGAGGGGAGAGATTTCTTCTATTTGATTAAAGAATGGGGGATGGAAGTAACAAAAAAAAACATTCTTTTGTTTCATGCAGGCTAGTGATGGATTAGGAAGTACCGTGTTTCTTTAAACAGTAGGGGGCGCCCAAACGCTAATCGTCTGAGGTGTATTAGTGAGACGCTCGGTGCTGTTTTAGCTGCAGTCTTTGTGTGTGTGGTTACAGGCTATTGTACGCTTTTCACCGCTTGACTGGATGTTTTGACTGACCAGTCGCAGACTACAGATGTCCAGTGCAATAAAACGACAACTTTAGCATGTGTGAATGTGGGTGTCACAAACTTCAGTTTAATTAATATAAGCTAAATGTTCTTAACGGATCACTTTAATACCGCTTCATAAGATAAACAATAAACTCATTAGAAGGGCAGTAAAATACACGTGACTGCACAGAGTGTTACTCCACCTAACATGTGTTAAGAGATTTGAAATTATTGCAATACGTTTCATTTTACACACAGAAATACTACAAAAACAGTACTGAAGAGAACCATTGGTGAGTGATACGTCATTAGTCATTTTCCGCATTTATATTGACCCATGCATGTCGTCCAAGAGAAATCACATTTCTCTCATTGAAATGAGACAGTTATTGCAATACATGAACTTTTTGAATACATCTTCTGTGTGCCTGTGAAATGCTCTCTTACTGTAATACAACCTGAGGGGCCTACAGTCTAAATACAATCTACATACATTTCTTCACTGTATTTCTGTTGAATGCTACATGTTTCGTACTGTATCTGCTTTGGTCTTTTGTGTATGTTTGGCACTATATCACAAGCACTGTATCACATTTACACTGTGTCCGCGTTGAGGGAGTTTGGTGGAGGGGTGGCTTGGTGGGTGGTAGGGAGGGGGGGGGGGTTGCATGGACTTCATGCATATAGGCATTAACTCCCCAATAGACCACAAACCCCCTGTTAGTGCGAATCCAAATAATATACATGTTTAAAAAACACTAAGAACAGTTTTCGAAAGAACAAAGGATGTGCTTACAGTACAAACAAAACATAACCACGTATTATATAAACAACATAACGTAAGCATAACATATACGGCCAGACTGTGACAATGTAAACTCCCTTAAACTAAGGAACACAAAGGGACCATTGCATGACATTTTAGCATTATTATTTGTGTCGTATTATGGAACTTTAAATGATAACTCTTTATATGTTGCTGTTCTCCAATGTTGCAATCGTTTTTAATGATACCAATAAAGACTTCACGTGTTTGTATGACATCTATTACATTTTCAAAGCGTGCTTTACTGAAAGCATCTGCGGTGCAGCGCAGGTTATCCACCGCGTGGATCTCGGGCGCTTGTTGTCTTTCGCGGTTCAGACGCGACGTATCGATTCGTGAAATGCACAAGATCATTAAACGTTCAGTGACGCAGAGGCTCTATTATCATTCAAATACTCGTTATACTGCCGCAAATTGACTTCACATTCACAATAAGCGCCGGTTCACACGCTCTCCCCGCCCCGCGCCTCCGGTGGGCGGGGCCATGCCGAGCTCCAGCACACAAAGACGCAGATCTGGCGCGAAAGCACTTTTACCGGCAGCGGGCTGGGGGAGGGCGCGGCTGCACTGCACCACGCCGATCGATCGCTGCTGCCGTTGTAACAGGACACTCGCTTTATATCCCAAGAAGGGAAGGAAAACTTTTCTCGTTGTTCGGGTTCAGCGGCCGCGAAACAAAGGCGGTCGGAGTCGAGCGCTCCAAACGACGGAGCGCGTGTGTACCGGAGTTCTGCTCGGTCCCGCGACGGGACGCTGCGCTTCTTTGTTCCGTTCGTCCCGTTGACTCTCCCCGCACTGTGCAGTTCCGCGACCCCATGCGTTAATCGGTAAGTGTTTTTGTTATTTACTAAAGCACATCGTTGACTTGATTAGTCGAGGGTAAATTGTTTACTCTATAATAAACTTTGCTGTTTACCGGGACACTTTTTATTACTGGTTTCGCGTATTTCCTGGATGCTTTAAATGGACCAGGCGGTCAGGTTTTCCATGCATATAATCTAAGCGCGTGTAATCTTTACGGCAGTAATGGAACACCATAGGAATCAAAGGAACAACCTGGTTTTCCAAGGCGTTCCTGATCGACCGGCTGGTGACATTGTGTCCTGCTCGAGTTAATAAAATTAATTAATAAATTAATAAAATTAGTTTCGCCGTTTAATGACTTTGTAATAAACATATGCAGCTCTAAGCAACAACGTTGCACTATAGAAACCAGGGTCGCATCTGAACTCCACGTGGGTTCGTCCTCCATCCGATCCAATGACATGCTGCCGTTGTCTTTCCAGGAAAGTTCCGCAGCGATGCCTGGAGTCAACACGCACACGTTGTACGGCTGGGAGATGGAGCATTACTTCTACGACGGGATGGACACGGAAGAGGACTGCTTCAAGTCCACAGCCCCGAGCGAGGATATATGGAAGAAATTCGAGCTGCTTCCCACCCCGCCCATGTCTCCTTCAAGGACGCTGGATGGAGACGTGTTATCGTCGTTACCGGGGGACCGGCTCGGGTGGGCGCCGCCTAAAATAATAACGTGTGATGAGGAGTACGAGAGGTTGCACAAGTTCGACCCACTGGACGTTTTTGGAAATCTTGGCTCCATCGTTATCAAAGACTGCATGTGGAGCGGTTTCTCCACGAGTCACCGGCTGGAAAAAGTGTCTCACGGCGATCGAGCGCCGATGCCCGCTCAGATCCACGCGTCTGCCTCCTCGCACACGCCCTCGTCCGCGCAGAAGGGTCCTCGTGCCGCACCGGGCACGCCCGTGACCGGCGCGCAGTGCGTGAACCCGGCAGCAGTGCTGGAGCTCCCTGCGCCGCAGAACAAGAAAGCGACTGCAGGGTCATCCGGTTCTGAGTGTCGCTCGGATTCATCCGGTAAGACTTGTGATTAAATGTAACGCGCTGTTAGCACTAATGGCGTGGCTCTATGTATAGTCACTATATTGCTGAGCCAGTGATGTAGGTGTGCTTGTATAAAAGTACACTAACAGAAAATACATGTTCATAATCCGTTATAATGCACTACATTAAGATTTAAGTCTTTAATCTGCATATAACATCCATCCACCTTGAGTTATATCAAAATGACAAACTTTGTCTCGAGACCACCAACACTCACAGCAGTACACGTTTTGGAGGCTCTCCAACACAACTAAATCAATAACTACACAACCTGAAATGGGCGTGTCCCATATGCAAAATGTGCCATTGGGGGTCTAATAGGAACAGAGTTTGGATGTTATGATGCGTGTTATGGGTGGATGCAAGGGTTAATCTTGATGTGGTGATTTGTAAGAGTCTAAACGTACTTTGTTGGCTACTTTGTTAAAATAAAGATACTCGTGTGTAGTGTCACGTTGCAGAGTTTTGGGGTGTAACTTGATTGATTCCGTGTCAGGGAAATCAATCAGTAGGAAAATCAGTAGTTCCAATTTCAGTCCTGTCTCTTTTTCCTTCTATTAAAAACTGTAATTGAATACTGTATTGTTTTGCTAAATGGATCTTTTATCCCAGATGAGGAAGAGGAGGATGATGATGAAATTGACGTGGTCACCCTAGACAACCGGCCGAAGCGTGGCCGCCCTCCAAGCCGCCGGACACCAGTAACAATCACAGTGAGTGCGGATCCATTTGGACCGTGTCCCAAGCGCTTCCACGTGTCGCTGCATCGGCAGCAGCACAATTATGCCGCCCCATCGCCCGACACAGAACCAGAGGACGACTTTGACGAGATGGAGTCTGAAAGCAAGCGAGCACGTCTGGAGCCGCTCTCTCCCCTCTCCTCGCCCGCCACCTCGGACTCCGAGGACTTCACCGAACAGCGGCGCAATTTCCTGGAGAGGAAGAGGAGGGACGACCTTCGCTCCAGGTTTCAGGCACTCAGAGATGAGATTCCGGAACTGTCCGGGTCTGCAAAAACCTCAAAGGTGACCATTCTGACGCATGCGACGGAATACTTGATGCAGCTGCACGCCTGCCAGCGACGCCACGCGCAGGAAAAGAGAAAACTGAAAGCCAAGCAGCAACAGCTTCTCCGCAGGATCAGCGCGTTACAGAGTTCCTGAAATGCAGCCGCTGTAATTCCAAGCATCTTGAGAATTCACAAGGCTCACTATGAACAAGAGAACTGTTATTCTAGAACTGACTGTGGCCTAAGTTGTTCGCCGCAGGGAGATTTATGAAGTCATGTTGAACTGTCGTCCTTCTTGAGGGCTTGTGTACATTTGTGTGTATGCGGAGATGTTGATCTGTGATGTGGACACAGATGTACAGGTGTAGCCTACAGGAAGATGGGTGGGTGGGGTGTCTGCATGTGGGGTGTTTAGGGTGTAATGTGATGGGAGAGGGGTTTGAGTATGGTGGGAGGGGTGCATGTGTTCTAACACATTCTGTAAGGTTTTCCTGATGAGTGTACAGGAGTTTGCCTAAAGTGTCATGTACAAAATCTACTGTAAATACTGTATTCAGAGAACGTTCTCCTCCTGTATCTACTCCTGAGCAGCACAGAGAATCTATTTTGTTAAAGAATAAAGCATCTAAAATGAATATGCAGCGTTTCCTTGTTTTTCTCCAAACAGACTCCTGACTGCAGCTGTTCTCAAGCTTGATCTTTCTCTCCTTAACTTTCCTGTAGCTTCTCCATGCATCCCGAACGCTCACTGGCAATCGATTTCAACCCAAAACTGATGTTTGTAGGACTGTAAGACTGGAGTCTTTGGCCCTTTTTCAGTTTGTTCCAAATCTCAAAATGGTGTTAAGGTTCCCCTCTGTGTGCCTACTGTTGAAACTGAAAGAGGAAGTCTTTTAGAAGCTTACTACAGAAACAGGTAGTTAAAAAAAATTCACCTTTCCACTTAATTATCCTGAAAAACCAGTTATCCAGCACATGGACGGTGTCAAGGTGTTGCACATCATCTCTGGTTTATAATGCCTAACTGCTGAACTCACAACGTTGGTCACGATGCTTGTTCACATCTACACGCCAAAATCTTCCTGTCTGGGTTTGTTCATTCCAACATTCTGCAGTTCTGGGCTGCAGAAGTGGGAGAAATGCATTGTGGGATGCAGGAAACCGAAAGAGGAAGTGGTGCAAACAGTCCCCATGTCTTTCCTGTATATCTGAATTTCTAGCAGATTGTACTTCAGGATCACTGCAGAATTTAAATGTCCATTATTAAAGCTCCTCCCCCTCATTGTTTATTTGACGTTTTGGCTAATTTGATAATGCTTCCATCTGCCAATAAGAATACAGAGCTACCAGATCCTTCCTTTGCTTAAGCAAGAAAAGTTGTATTGTGATTAAACTTGATACCTTCTATACCTGGATTGTGTCGTGGCTAAATATAGTAACTAAATCTTCTGGACTACACTATAGATATTTTTGGGATCTTGCGTGTTTATTTTCCATCGGAGTTTATGAAGTTATATCTCACATATTAAGTCATATCTTTTCTCTAGATTAGATCATTTCTACACGAACAGTCTCTCTAACATACGGCCCACATATGGACCGCCACTGACCCAGATTCCATTGCTACAGAATCACAGGAAGTCAGTGAGCTCCAAACAGCCACCGACCCACTGATCCTAATTAAGCTAATCTTTGCCACACACACACACTCAGCTCACTTATTTAGTTCCTAGTTCACCGTCCCTGTGTGTATTTCTCTGTGCAGTGCTCTCATTTCTGTTTTGCTTTCTCTGTCAGAGCAGGAGTTACATAACTGCTGTAAGGTTTGAGAACAGACAGCGTCTCTCTGTCTGACTTTCACCTCACAGCAGTCTGTGGGCGCTAGAGTCTGTTTTCATTTGTGCCGTCCGGGTGTGGCACACACATGCATAACTGCAGATTCTTAAACACACATTCTGTGTATTAGTGAACAGATCTGGATCGTGACTAGAGAAATAGTCAGATGTATCAGGGCGTTGATTTCAGGTCGGTCTACACAAGACCAGACTGGAACAGCTAAATGAAAGCAGAATTAATTCAAGATTACCTTGTATTTATATATAATTATGTAGAATCGTAAAAAACAACAATTAACTATGACAAAATTGAATTGTTGTCTTACATTGGACCTGCAAGTAATTACATACAACTATTTAATTAGGTTTTAATGCACACAGATATAAAGTTACACACAGACTTTAGGTGCCATAATGAAGAGTTTGAGTTCAGATGTCTTTGAGGGGTTGTGTGTTCCCTGCATTAGTACAGAACAGCTGTTACATTGTGTGGCTCCACTCAGATGAATGAAGGGAGCCTCTAACTGAGCCCACCCTCAGTCGCATTATTTGAAACCGCCCCTCTGTGCTGGGATTGGTTGAAGGGATTGTAGCTCAGAGACGGGGGCATTACATTGGTGGGGGGGGGCCTTTGTCTGTTTTGTGTTTTTGTCTTTGATGAGATTTTAGACTCACAGTCAGTGAGTCAAGTTTGTCTGTGTATGTATGCATATATGTTAGTATCTATCTATCTATCTATCTATCTATCTATCTATCTATCTATCGCATGCAACCTAGATGCAATTAGTGGGAGAATACATAATTATATAATAATCCCTAAATATGTGAGGGTGTGGTACGAGATTAATGATTTTATATACCCAAATACCTCAGTGTTAAAAACTTAATCAAAAAACTCTCTACGGAAATGGTAAAGGTTATACAGGGAATTTAGTTCCTTACTATTTACTGTTTACGGCATCCATCACCTAAACCTGTGAACCATACACAGAACCAAGTACTGTACTTCAGCAGTGTGTGGTTTTGTTTGTATAGTTTTTCTTTGATTGCACACAACTGTACGAATTTAAATGATTGTTTAAGGCCAAGCACCTTTCGATCATAGAAACACATTAAAAATGATTATTTAATATCTTATGAAATGAGGATGTGTTTGTATGATTTCACAAGCTGAATGTGGGTCAGTAGAGTTGGAGGGAGGGTGTGCTCCAATACAGCTGCACTGGTTGACCTCAGCACAAACATGCTATTGTTATGTAACTTTTCTCTTTCCTGCGCTTCCCTCCTCTCTCTCTTTTCCTGACTTACTGTTCTTTCTATCAAATGCAGACTCTGATTTATGAATATTTTAGGTTACAGCTGCCAGTACATTAAGAAGCATGTTATAAACACCCATAAACCACATAAACACGATTAGAAAACTTCTGCGTTTACGCCATTAAACCATTATCGCTCTCTTCCTACATACAGGGAAAACAGAACCGCCTTTAAGTACCTCGTGTCCATTGTTTTGTGCGCGTATTACCTCCATGGAGGGTGTTCAGTTTTAATGCGATGCTGCCCCCTGGTGGTAGACTTGCTTACTGAAAGTAAAACCGCGTTGATTCGATGCATTATTCAAAAAACACACCTACATGCAACAATTCATTCAATAAATACATGCAATACGTTATGAACGGGTTTGTAAAGAGGACTTAATTTTATTTATATTACGCATTTCCAAGTTCACCTTTAAAACAGCTTTACTGAAAGTAACCACACGCTCATCACTGTTATTATATATATATATATATATATATGCCTGTAAGCATGCACCCACCCACGTTCTTGTAGTAACGTTAATAGAACGCTATTTCTAATTAATTAATAATATTAATGATTATTAATTAACGTTCTATTAACATATTAATATCATATATATTATCATATATATCTAAATTGTGTTTTAAAAACAGTGGAATGTTTTTAAAACAGTTTGAATAACGTTCTTATAACCAATCAATATCGTTAATACAACGTCTCAAAACTGGACGTTTTGCACGTTCCTCTTATAAAAACAATCTCTTTAACCTCTGTTAACTCAATGGAAACGTTACGGAAACGTTCTTACAGCCTAAAATTGTTAACTGGGAAGCTAACTGAAGGCGACCCTTGGCAAGCAACGAGAAACTATTACTATACATATTGGCGAAACCATTGTTAGCTTCGTATATTATTGAATGATTATATATAATGTAATATTCGTTGTATAACATGTCAATAAACGTTAACTTTGGAGAGAGAGTTAAACGACGTCGTGTTTATGTGTGCGCGTAACCGCTCCGCTTTCACGGATTTATTTCTCATTGGCTGATTTCGACGTCTGTCAAAGGACGCGCTAACGTCACTCGACCCAAGATTCTATTGGTCCGTTCATGCGCTCGGCCCGCCCGACGAGCCGCGTTCGTCTCATTTAATTGGCTGAAGCGATGCGGTTTAAATTTGAACGGTTTCAAACGGGAGAAAGTTTTAAACGTGCGGCGGATCTGCGTGTCGCTTTCGTTATTCACGGACGAGAACGGTTTTGTGTTCAATTTGCGCATTTTTAAGTAAGGTACGTGTCCTAAATCACAATATACACACATATGAGGGAGCGATGTTGGATCTGTATACGGCATTTTATTATAAAAGTGCTTAGTTCTCGGTTTGTTAGTGTAGTTATAAATGACCGAATACTGTTTACCTCTATTACATTTATTTACTAATGCTAATTGAATTGCTAATACTCAGTTACTATTTTAACTCAATTATTTAGCAGCGTTATTAAGGGTGGGACGCGTTTTATTCGATGCTGGCTCGTGAAATGTATTTATTTGGGTGAGAAACTGTGACTGACAGGTCAGTTCGAGTGAGTTTTTACATAAGGACGAAGTTTATTATTAGAAGTTGTAGAAATATCTTACAGCATGTCTTGCTATTTTGACAGAATATGTCATTTTTAATCCTTTTGTGTGTGTGTGTGTTTGGTAAAGATTGACAGCCTCTATCATTTTTGTGGGCACATGACGGGCATCGGTTAGATTTGGTCCACTGTTCACGTGGGTGATGTCTTTGTTTTTCCTTTGTATTTTTTCTTGTGCACTGTAGAAAGAGAGAGAGAAAGAGAGAGAGAGAGAGAGAGAGAGAGAGAGATGCGACCAGATTAAAAGTAATCGTTTCAGATCTAGTCAGTGAGCTGTTTATTACCTTTGCATTTTGGCTGTAGGGCATACGGAGGTTAAAAAGTGCCCTACAAATCTGATCATTTTATTATCGATCCTACATATAGTTCAGCAGAACCCGTGGAAGGACAGATGAGGCCATAATTGGTAATGATTCTTTGACGATTTTATGAATCTTTTCCTTGTTCCTGTCTTGTTCTCATGAGTCATGCCCTCGAGGGATTGCCACAGTGCCTGCTAGACCACGTGCCATCATATGCCAAAATATAAGACACGTCACAGTTTTTAGTAGTAGCTGATGTTCTTGGCTCTGTTATAGCCTCTGATCATCTCTACAAGGCATGAAGATGCACTTTCTGTCGTCTGAGCACTGGTTTCACTGGTTGATA
>JAZGTI010013920.1:0-14476 GCA_036877585.1 Botia kubotai
CTTACAAATCAGGACAGGAAGCAACTTCGATTACAATAAGAGGCAACAGTGAATAAGTGCTATACACAGGGCTCAGGTTTTCCAACACAGTATAAAAGAGTTTTTTTTTTTCCTGTTCCTGTAATTATTTGCTTGTATCATTTTTTGCTGCTTTATTTATTGTGCAAAATTCAATTGTGATGCTCTCACAGCCATCCTTTTAAATCAAATATTGAGTAACACTTAAATAAATAATAAATCAATAAATTGAATTAATGACATACAACAATAATAATACAAAAATAATTAATTGAATTAATAACATACAACAACTTGTATGCAATGCTTAAAGTATTTTCATTTACATTGTTAGGAATGTCATAATTTTTTTGTATCAGGATATATTTAATGCACAGTAACTCTTTGCTAAGCATTATATAATGTTTGTTGTAAAGATATTATAAAGTATTATTAAATATGACAGTAAATGTTTCTGGATATAACAAATGATAAACCTATCTATCCAATAACAAACTATTTGTTACTAGATAAACTAGATGAAGTTGATTTGAAAATGACTTCAATATGTTCATAAAACTCCTGATGGACAGAAGTTCATACATATGGCTAGAGTAAAATAAAGTGGTTTGTGGTCATTGAAAGTTTGGCTATTAAAAGCTAGTCACTCTTTCACTTTAAACTTAGCAGAACTACATAATAGACATGGTCTTCTTTGTTGTGTCTATCTGCGTTTGTCATTAGAATTGATTGCTAAGTGATAATCTATTGGCATAATGTTTTTTAGGTTGCCCAGTGGTTCTGGCCGCACTTCGTCTCGCTCTGGTTCCTCCGGGTCACTAGGTGGTGCTGCTGTGGCTCACTGCCAGCCTTTTCTGGTGCGAGTGCTCCGGGCAGCAATTCCGCTACAGCTGCTTCTCCTGCTCATAGTGGGCTTAACCTGTCTGGTGCCCATGACAGAGGAAGATTACAGTTGTGCTCATGCAAACAATTTTGCCCGATCGTTCCATCCCATGCTACGATACACCAATGGCCCACCACCAGTATGAGCAAGACGAGACCTTACGAATGCCTTCATATTTATTATTATTATTATTTAGAGTTCTTGCAGGGCATAGCAGGATACAATGGACTAGTGTGGCATCTCTATCAGCCAAAGTTCCTGTTCCTGTACAGTTCACTACTGCTGCTAATTTATTTTTTCTCACTCAATATCCTGTGTACCACTGTTGAGATCACTGCAGTGTAGACTAGTGTGGGATTTCTGTGCTTTGGGGCAAAAATCGAGTACAGGGCAGAAGGGGTTCCCCAGTTTGGCTGAAAAAAACAGAAGAACTGTGGAAACATATTTATGTATTTAATAGCACTGACATAAGCATAAGGTACTGCACTTCAACCGTCCACAGAAATGGCCAAAATTTTTGCTTAAAATTAAAGTGTTTTATTTTTTTATTTAAGACTAAAACTGTAGAAAAAAGTTATTTTTCATTTTAAATATTTTGTTTTGCATGAATTGTTTTTGGCATGGAGTTGGCATACACGTTTTATTTTTACAAATGCAAAACAATCACTTATGGTTTTTATCTATGAAAGATGTGTCCTTTTTACTGATTGATATGTACTTTATCTTAATTTCTGTCTTATGACAATGACAGTGTGACAAAAACATTAATTATGCCTATTTATGTATGTACAGTTTGCTAATGCTGACAATAAAAAGATACATCTTTTCATGTAATATATATGGGTAATTAATGTGCATATTTACCTGAAAATATTAATTTTATTTATCAGCTTTGTAATTTTAACATTTAATTGTGCATTAAAATTAACGTTGTTAAATGTGTGTGAGGTGTAATAGCTGATAAATGCAATAATGTTTACTGGAGTATGACTAAAACACACAAGATAAATCTGACAGACAGCACATTACATTTACATTTATGTATTTGGCAGATGTTGTTATCCAAAGCGACACAGTTCATTTAGGTTATACATTTTTTTGTCAGTGCATGTGCTCCCTGGAATCAAACCCACGACCTTTGCGTTGCTAGCGCAATGCTCTACCAACTGAGCTACAAGAACACATCATCAACACATCACACTACACTGCACACTACAAACAAAAGATAAACAAACACAGTATAAGGCAGAATCTGTCAGTTCCCACATCATGTGTAACAGTGTCAAAAAAGACCAATAATTATTTTAGGCCTTAAAGATATTTAATGTCAAAATTAGGGCCTTTTATAGGCTTTACCATGTCTGGTCAGAAAAACAAAATGACCGCAGTTACGGCAAAAAAAGTTTCTCATGGCACAGAATGTATAGCATTGATAACTTATGCTTTCTTTTTTTACCATTTCAGAATTAAAGCATTTAAAAAATATATAGCAATAATTTGTATCCATAAATAGATCTGGTTATGAGAATTAATCATATTTTAATGCAACATGAAAATAAAGCTTTTTGTCTTCGTTTTTTTCAGGATATCTGTAGGCGGCGCTCTTGTGCTGGTTTTAATTTTTAGGTAACGCTGCTCAAAACACAAAAAACAGGAGTAACTACATAGTTACCAATTGAACCGATTTTAATACCTTTGCTGCAACAGTTGTGTACTGCAACTCACCAATCACTTAAAATTGTCCTTTTATGTCTGATGACATGACTGAGAAAAATATTCCTGATAGACTCAATAGATCTTAACAAAAGAATTAGCAGCTTCTACGTTAATTTGTGTCAAACAGCCTTTCATCAAAAGGAAATCTAAGGAAAATGACAGTTAAATCCATATCATCCGATTTAACATACAAAACCTCATGTGACCCATAGTGTTTGGGAGCCTTCTTTTTATTAAAAGGCCTAATGCGCCAATCAGGTTCATTAATAAATGTGTTTATTATTGTTATTTAAGTCTACCTAAATTTATTGTAGGGTGGAATATTTTAAGGCACAAACAGAGACTCCAATTTAATTAGTGGGCTTCAACATTGTAATGAATTATAGCCTTTATTACCCATTCAAAGTCCACAGTTCAACTCTATACCAGTATACGTTTCATAGGCTGGGACTCAGTCAGTACTTTGGCTGAGACAGGCTGGGTTGGGCTGCATGACTCCAGGGCCTCTGGGCGGGCTGTTGCTGGTTGTGGGTGGATCTTTCTCACTTGGTGCCCAGGGTCGCTGCACCTTACCTGAAGAGTGGAATCGGTGAGCATCCAGCATCTCCAGCAAAAGGTCATATAGTGGGACTCGATTTTTGCATTTCATTTTGTATAAGTGCTCCATCCCTTTGTTGCTTTGGGGAAAGAATAAAGGAAAAAGGAAAGAATAAAGGATTATGAGAACACATCTTTTACACCTATAAGCAAATCTTATTTTCTGTGTGTTTACCTCATGTGTCTGATATGGGAGAGCAGCAGCAGGAGCTGCGCCTGGCGGCGGGACTGCAGCTGCAGTGACGCACCGGATTTACTGATGCAGTATATGAGCGCATCAGTGATGTTATCCAGCATGCACTGCACCATGAAGCTGTCTTTCAGGGGCTCCACAGGACTGGAGCAGAATGAAAACACACCTGAACATAAAGCAGAAGTATCTTGGTTTATATGGTGTATATGGTATATATTATATATGTTATTAGTATATAGAAAGTCTGTCTAGAACCACAAACACAGACAGTTGGAGGGAACAAACATTAAATCTTTCCAGTGCTGTTATTCTAAAAATCTGCACACTTAAAACGCTGACCAAAATATAGAATTGGAACTGTTATATAAATAATAATATACAGCTTCTGAAACACAAGTATAATAATAATTATTATACTGTACATATAATGTTTAAGATTTTGTCTTTCATTCACTTTCAACCGTTTGTTGTACGCTCACCAGAATTCAGAAGTATGATGGCTTTGAGACACACAAACTCCTCCGACTTAAGTTTGAGGCTGCGGAATCGAGCCACGGTTGCCAAGAGCATGTCAAAAATCTCAGCCATTCCCTCAACGCATTCTCCTTCACTCCTGTACAGTGAAAGACCAGAATTTATACATGCTGGGAAATGACTTGCTGTTTCGTTAAACCTCTGTACGCCCACACGAATGCTGGTTTTCCATTAGATTCATCTTCCATCAGCAATGAAGCTATTCCCCCACAGCCATTTAAAGACCCCATTCCTTACTGGATTTTTAATTACATGCTACCTGTGACATGGCCTTCTCAAGAGGAGCACCAAGATCCCCAGAAAATAGTTCACATCCTTTATAACAATCTAGATTTTTTGGTTTACAATCATTCAGTTTTGTTTTGTAAGGCACAGCCTTCCACCGAGCCAGACCCTTCTGCGGGGGATAAAACCTCATGCAACTCAATGTTCTTTGAGAAATTGACGCAAAAAATAAGCACACGGAGAGGAAACGCATGAGGTCAATGTGACACTGCAGAAAGCTCACAATCATATTCAAGCTCACAGAATCAATATCAAGTAAAAAGCTATTTAGGGATTAAATTAAGCAGTGGGAGGGAAACATAAGCAGAGCTGTTTGTGTAGAGATTTATTAGAGTGTAACAGGTCTCCCCACAGGTTTCCGTCATAGCCTGTTGGGCCCTTTTTCATTACCATCAATATTCAAGCAGGGCTACATTTAATCAAAACAATTTAATACATTTTCCATGCTTACCGATGCATGGTTTACATTTGTCTGTGCACTATGCCTGCCTTACTAGATAAAACAAAGTTATGCTAAGGCTAAGAGTGTCAGAAGATTAGGCCAAGTTCTGGTTCGGTCTTAATTTTAGTCATTATACTAAATGACTTCTGTTTCAAAAACTGTGTGCAAAATATCTGTTCTACAGAGGGACTCTTCACCGTGGCCTACACAAGGAGGTACAGAACATACAGTACCTATCGAGGATGAGGTCCTGAGCAAAGATGAGTTTTCCAGGTGAATGAATGGACCTCCATATAAGTCCAATCATTAACACCTCCAGCCAGGAGCTCTCCAGCAGCTGAACCTGATCATGGAGGGAAAGGTCCTGGAACCCTGTGGAGAACAGAACATCGTGCTCCTTCAAAGAACTAACTTCTTTAGGTTGTTGGACAGAGAGTTTATCTAAATGATGTTATTAAATAAATATATTCACAGAAAATACAAGATAATAAACATGCTTTTAAGTTGGTATTAAATAGATTTTTAAATTTATGGAAAATGTAAGTGGTGCTTCACAAAATTTCATGATTCTTAGGGGTTCAAGTTGTTTGTTAGTCTCTTTGGCATTCTCATCTCTGGATGTGGGCTCCTATTTCTATGGTCCATTAAGCCAGGCCATTTGGGTCTCATTCATGTCCACAGCATAAACTGAGATACGGTTAAAGCTAATACTCATCCAAACCCCCAAATATAATTAATAAGCATGAATACCTTAACAAGCACCAGTCATAATAAAGCATATTTTATTACTGAGATTAAAATATGATCTTCTGTGGTTTTGTATATGAGGGTTATAAGATGATTAGCATGTTTTAATATTTGTTTTTCCCACAATTCAGCGGTTCTCTCCCACATACAGCGAAATTAAACTCCCATCTGCTGTATCTCATAAAATACAGATGAGAGGGTTTATTAAGACCTTTGAACAGCAAATGTAATGGTTCACTAAAATCCCAGCGGGTTTTTGCATGTGCGCTGAGCTCAGCTGGAAGTCAAATCAAACTGAGCCTCAGCACAGATAACTATAATAACCCCTTATGTTCTTTCTCTTTGCGTCTGTGACCTTGTCCTTTGAATCATTGCCACCTGTTCTTTTAAAACCTGCTACCACGGTTACAAGACTGTCACCGTGGATACTTTTCCCAGAATTGACTCCTCAGGACCTACAACCCATTCACTTAATGTTACACTCGGAATGAAACCAATTGAACTCTGATTTTACTTGATCTTTAAATAAGTAGTGAAAACACAAAAGAGGAGAAGCAAACAAACAGGATTTTTTTCTTATTTTTTACCTGGTACTTTTTTAGCCCAGGCAATCATGTGGACAAGTTCTTTATCGGCCATATTTGTGAGCAGGGACATCATGGTTATCTCTGTGTAGGGACGGCTATATTTCTGTCGTGAACAGACAGATGGTGGCTCCGCCCCCAAAAGCAACACCAGCACCTGCTCAGGGGCCATGCATAAAGCACTGACCACCCCTCCACTGCTTCTCTTCCTCTTGTTCTGTGGTGAAGCCACCTTCAGCCCCGCTCGACCCGGATGCTCATTGTAGCTTTTGTCATGATCCTCACTGCCGCTCCTTCTCCTCTCGCGCCTGATAGCCCGGCCACCGCGGTCCTTACGAACACCTGCCAATGGAAATGATGGGATTCAATCACATTCACCATTCCAACCATTTGACTCCTTTAAAACTATATGAAGAATACGAGATACTGTTTTCAAATATTGTTTTCTTGTTCTGTTCTTATTTTGACAAGAATTTGTTCTATTTAATGATAGGACAAGATATTTTCTGCATTTTTTAGAATAAGAATCAGTATGAGCTTTTCCAAATGTGCACACATTGTGGTTGTGGTTTACAGAAGCTGTGAATACTTTAAATACAGTATATACATAAAAAATAAATATATAGAAATAAATGTAGAATTAAAAATAATATGTATGTAATAAATTTTTACTTTGTTACTTGAATTTAAGCAATTCTAATTAATAAATTAAATAAATTATTTTATTTATACTTTCGTAAACAAATGTAATTTTGCAGTATGTTTGAGATGATTGGAAGGATATACTATGCATACCTCCTTTCATCATCCCTACTTCATAGCACTTGCGTAGTCTGCATGCTTGGCAGCTCTTCCTGCGGTTTCTGTCAATAGTACACTGGTTAGTCGCTGGACAAACATAGTCATTGTGACCTAGAGGCAGAAAAATACAGAATGATTTGTTATTAAAGATCATTCTTTAACTACTGGTCTAGGATCAGCCTTTGGATAGACTTTCCTTATTTAACTCTGTGTTAGCTGTACGTAAATACTGTTTTGACACAATGAGTGCAGCGCATCGACGGCCTTGGATCTGATTAAGCGCTGAGAGCGAGAACAGGCTGTTCCTAGACTTTAAATGAAATTTCAAATTAGATGATTGTGCCTCAGCCAAAAATGTCACACACCTACTCACACACTCAGACAGACGGAAATCCAAACACCTGTATTAAACCAGCACATAATCCTAATTAAGGTTTGTAATAGAATATTTCATATCTGACAATATGAAGCATTCATGTGAGAAACTGAGATGCCAATGAAATAATAGCAATACATATTAGCAATAGAATACATATTTTAGGACAATAAGCCACAATTTGGGCAGCCCTGCAGAGTCAGCACTGCCCAAGAACAAAACTCAGCCCTAAAACTGCTGTTGACATTGTGACAAAGCGGCCGAAATCCCTCACTCAAGGAAAAATGTGTTTTTTAAGGAACTGAAAATAAGGATCATTTTCTGCCAACCAAGTCGAGACAGTAATTCAGATATTTGATCTACCAACATTTTTACTGATCAGTACAAGTAACAACAAGCACAAACAAAAACAAACAATGGGTTTAATTGTTTAAACAAACAAATAGTTTAATTACATAAATGTAATAAAATAAACTAAATAAAATAATAAAGTAAATGAAATATCTTTTTTAAATACATTTTGTCAACATTCTCATGTATTAAAACACATTAAAAAATGAAGGCCTTAGATCTTATTATTAAGGCGTGTGTCTTAATATTAAGTAATGATATTTTCCCCATAACAGTTTTAAAAGATAAGATATCACACATCAAAGGAAATGTATATCTTACAGAAGGCCTATATATCTGCTGAATAAAACAGACAATATGGAGCTGTACAGTTCTTTCGTCCTGTGCCTCTAGTCTCTCCCTCTCTCTCTTTAAACATCTTGGCTCTAACGTTCTGTACTCCCACATACTGCATCCTAAAACCCATTTGGCAGGAACACAGTTATAGTCATTTTCCCCTGCTGGTTTCCTGCTGAAGGAGCCACTGTGTCAGGGTCAGCCTCAAAACATCTACACAGCCTGTCATATTACCAAATCCACCCAGTTCTGCACCCCCTTCTAACTTAATACTTAGAACTGCAAATGAGGTGCAGACAGAGATATATGTGCTGCCATTGTGACGGTCACGCGGTGTCTCATCAGAGTGAGACTTTGATTTTCACCTTTTTCCATCAGCTTTAAAAGAAAGGACAGTAGGGAACATGTAAAGCTGATTACCTACTGCACAGATTCACACATTTGTTCACTTCCATTCTGTAACAGTGTAACCTGTAACCTTTTATCCCTTACTTTTTTATATACTTTTTAATTAAATTATAATGCCACAAATGCCCTATTATATGTACATAAGATGGTTAACGCATAGTTCTCAGCTCTAAAAGAGAAGAAGGCATAAGAATGTTAGTTTTAATGCTAACAGTATTCTCATTTATGCTAGTTTCAAACAGAGGCTAGTTACCTTGAATGCTTCTCTTGAAGAAAGCTTTGCAGCCCTCACAGGACCAGACTCCATAATGATAGCCAGAAGCATAGTCACTGCACACGGCACAAAAGCGCGTCTCCTTGCCCAGTTCAAACCCTACTGCTCTTGATCCATTGTACAGCTCCTGTCTGTCTGTAGCGCTACACAGCTCTTCACACAAGCCAACACCTGTCTGCTGAGAGGAGACTACACTGGACCTGGGGACAGGAAGAAGTAGCAGGTCAAATGTCATGAGTTATCAGAGGGAATGTTTTTAAATAAACAGATGATGAAATATTGAAAGTATAATATAAGAGAGATTCTTTAAATAATGCCACTTATGACTGATTGATATATTATATAAATCAGTACAAATATTTGAAAATCTGTAAAAATATAAATATGGTACCATTTATATAAGAATTATACAAAAATATTTTAAATATTTACAAATATTTTTCTAATCCGTGACTTTGCAGAAATAAGCTTGTAAAATGCTTGCTATCATGACAATACAGCACTACTGAGGACATGCGTTATTATGCAAAAAATACAAACCGTAAACATAAATAAAACTTGAACATAAACACCACATATAAGAGATGATGAAATACAATTTATTAGCATCCTAAGACACTTAAATGAGAATATGTACGTATGAGTGCAAATAGGGGTCAAAGGTGACCAGCCCCAATTCCTTTTGACCTTTTGTACTAATGTTTGTAAATATTTATTTTATCTTCATTTCTAATGCCCAGCAGATTTCTTGGCTAACCTCAGAAATATACTGAAGTGCTGTGTAATGTCACCCAATGTCGGTTGTGACGTCCAAGCTGTTTTAAACTGAATAGGCAAACTTCACCAGCACGCTTTTAAACTTTAACTAAAACTGGTCTCTCAATAAATGCTATGATTTGTTTAAATTTTAACTGCCCTGAAACCTCTTCTCAGTTCTTCTGAAAGTGAAAAAGTATTTTTTTGCTTTCAGACAGGATGTGATAACTCCAATACCCTTGTTGTTTTTACTAATTGTTCTTTTCTCAAGGTCCAGAGACAGAATTTGATGAGAAGCTTCACAAAATCAACTGTAAGTTTCACATCCTACATGTGTCATATTGTAGTATTTACAATCCTACAATCAAGAATGAAGCTGGGAAAACTCATTAATACAACGACACAAAAAACAACAAATGAAAAATAATATAAAAAATACACTTAGGATACAAAAAATAATGAGTGTTGCAAAAATATATTGGAGTGTGTGGCTCTCACAATAAGCTAACGTACGTGAACAATTTATTTGCTGTAAAAAAAGTTCATTGTTAATTCATGTTATCTAATGCAATAACTAATTGTAACAAATGAAACCTATAATGTAGTGTTACACTATTAACTAAACACTGTATGTATGATGCTCATCTCACTTAGTCTCAGTTGTTCTGGCATCCCTCCACCTCATTAATTCTACTTTACCTTAAATATCTTGTCCCATATAATCTCTATCCATCAGTCGTTCTATAGAGGGAACATCAGAGATTGAGTCTCTACCTTAAGACATTCTTTGCAGACAAGCAAAATTAATTTACCCTTTACTTGAATTAAAATGTAATGATTAATGAAAACCCCTCACACACATTGGCAGGATATCATCTTTTCTTTAGCATAGCACAGAAAGAGGTTGTGGGCTGTCTTGTATTAACCACAAGGACAGCATGTACCTTCCAAGAACAAATTATGACCATAGAAACAGAAAATGTATGTCCTGCTGGGAGGATTAGGTTGCATTTACAGTTATTTAGAAAATGTGTGTGACTATTTAATATTTAAGATGGTCGGCATGGATTGACTTTACATGCCTGGTGTAAGACATTTTTAAAAAGTTACCTTTGGAAGCATTCACCCGAGCAGAATTTAAAAGGGACCCAACCAAACATCATGCCTCAATGAATCGTAAATCAGGTGTAAAAGACCTTCTGCCTGATACACCTAATCTGATTAATTGGACACCCCTTGATTTTTCCATCTTACAGCAACATCCACAACAAATTTGTTAATGAGATTTGGGTGTCGTCTCTATTTACATTATCAACACTACATTATAATTTACATGATCAACACTCCCAGAACTCACACTAAAGACATTCAACCTCCACTGACCTGTAGACTGTGCTAGAGGAGGTGTCCAGGTAGTAGGACACCTGGTGAGTAGAGTGGTGGCCTCCATGATGACTGAGATACGGGGACAGCTGAGGGCTGGAGGGTGCAAACATGAGAGGGCTGCTGGATCCGGTGCCTAAGGACTGCAGATGTTCTTCAACAGGGGGAGCGTGAGTGGCTGGGTAGTATCCGACAGATGAAGGTTCAGTGGGTGATGAGGTGCTGTAGGTCTGGGTTGGGTTTGGGTACTCATAAGCTCCATCAAGGTAGTTGACAGAGGAGGTGATGGCCCCCGCACTGTGCTCCTCCTTGGGGTACATTAGCAAGAGTTTGCGGGAAGCAGGTGGTGAGGAAAGTCCCTCCAGATCTTCTCTCTCTGGGTTTGGGCTGATCCTGCGTCGCTGCCTGGCACCAGCAGCCTCTCCGCTGGTCTGCCCTCCAGACATCACCATGGAAACACACACACAGCCAGCATGACTTAGGGTACTATCTGTTCATAAGCTCAGACCGAAAGACTTCAGTTTCTGTCTTTTTTTAAGCTATTTTCGCCTCCCACTGTCTCTCCCCCTTGCTCTGCTTTGCTTCCGCCCTGCTCAGCCTACTCCCTTTTTAAAAAAAAATACCGTCCTCTCTTCTCCAAAGAGAGGACAAAGTGTGGTGTTGAACATGTATTTTAGATATGTGAAAGGAAAAGCTGCTTTCTTGTTTCCTTCTCTCTTGTCCAACAACAATGCTTTTTACCAGCCTTTAATATCAAACCCAATGAACTGATCTCAGTTCTCAGTACAAACTCAGTACTGATCTTTTCATGTTATACTAGCTAAGAGGCTTTTCTACTAAACAGGAAATGGACAGTACAGGAAACAGTTTAACTAATTACAAAAATAGTTTGTTATAACCTAATACAACTATATATTAAAATGAAAATCAATAGGTTTTTCCTTTCAAAAATCTCTTGTTGAATCTTATACACCCTTACCTAAATCAGAACAGTCCTCTGATTTGAAGCTTAGCCCTTAATACAAGTGTCCAGAGTGCACAACCTGTTTGTGCACAAATAGCCGAAGTATCTTCCCGTGTCATTCAGCTCAGTCTGCAGCTCCAGTTAAAAAAAGAGGTAAACAAATTAAAGACAGCCAGGTCGATATTGGCAGTAGGTCTCAGAGCAGGTCATGGCAACCAGGTAAACAAGCGATAGGAGGTCACTGTCTGATTCCTTTGCCAAAACCTTCAGATTTTACAGGTGATGTGTTACAAAACCACTCGCTACATACTGTCACCATGGAAATGTATCATTTGAATTAAATTAGAAAGGCTCAAAAAGGAGAAAGCAGCACATTGTTCAGCTCACAAATGATGTGGTCATATGTGAATTCAAAAATAAAAGCAAAATTTTATATTGTGTCACTACACTGACAGCGTCCGTTATTCATTTAGAGGGAAATTCTGTGTTGTAGCCCTTATAGACTGCAATTTTTAAAGGAAAAGGTGTAATGCTATACACGATACATCTTCACAAGCCAAATAAGTGATTTCCTCTTAATAAATACACTTGTTTAAACTTGACTGTTTTAATTAAATTATGCAGCAGTGTCCTCAAACATAATTAATTTCATTGTCCATTCATGATGTCTCACAACTTAACCAATACAAAATGCGTTTTATTCTTTAGAACGCAAAGCTCACATTAAAACATATTGTATTAGTTACCTCAAACATACAATTACATAGTGTGTGTAAGGCTGGCATGTGCAGAAAAACGCATAAATTGACCAACTGTCAAAACCTCCATCTCCTGGCCTCAAGCTACAGGTAAAAACACCCAACAACAACAAAAAAGAATCTTTTTTTATCATTGATCTGAGCCACTCTAACTGAATCCTTACGTCGACTATTCAGTTGTCACCATTTACAGTTCAAAGACTAAAACAGTGACCTTGATTTCCAGGAAAAACAGAAGGTACACAGACCCCTGCTGACCACTAAACACAGAAAGATAGTGTTAATGTGTTTATTTTGTAACATGCTTTTTGGGTTCTAGGCCCTTTTCTTTCCACTGTAGAAGAGAGACAAGGCTCCTTGTACACCCCTGGAAATATCCACACCAGAAGAGACAAAACATGAGAAAATTGAGATTTACAAAGAAAATTAAACTCATCCGTAGAACTTAATCAACCCATTGCTGAATTATTGCAGTATAGGAGTGGAACAAAGTACAATAAAGAATGTTTAATTTAGGTGCAATCAGTTTTCAACACAAAGAATACTGTCATTCTATACTAACAAGTTTATTAAAAAGCTTAAATATAACCAATTATCTTACAATAGTACAATTTCCACACACCTGGTCAACTTTGAAACAGTAGTGCTAGTTAATCCAAAGTGCAAACAATTTTTTCCAAAAACGGTGACCAGCCTATATTTTACAGATCATGTAAACCATGGATATTTAATCCTTGTCTTTTTTCTTGCAATGGCCTGTTAAAATGCATTTTATTATTTTTATGTTTCCAAGTCAGGCACTCATGCAATGGATTATTGCAACAAAAATCCAGTGGACACATTATAAAACGTTGAATTTTAGCTTAAAATACATAATGCATATTTCTGTCTCACAAACATAAGGATTTTGAATCAAATGCAATTTGGGCTTTTCCAGAAGTTAAATTCAGATTGAATACTTTAAATTACTGCATCACAGCTATTAGGTTTCACAGATTTCTGTGGCATCTACATGCACAGCACGTATAGCTTAACATATTTAAAACTGTGTGCACTAGTGTTGTCAAAAATATTGATATTTCGATAAATATATGAAACGGTACCAATACTGATTTCCCGAACTATCGATACAGAAGCTACCTTTACGTGGATGAAACTAGAAAGCTCTGCGCATGTGCACTGACGTACAAATTGCGTAATGACGTATGACGCGTCTGTTGTTGTCAGATGGCGACGCAAAACTGGACGGTTAATGAAAGCACCATGTTGCTCAGAGTTTTAAATGTTAATTAATTGTGCTTTGAAAAAAACGTTAAAAGATGGTATGGCAAGAAACGTATATTCGTGTACTGCGCGCATGTGGAAAGATCAAATCCGATTCTAAGCGTGTCATGTAAACGCGCACATCAACCCGATTACTTTATTAAGCATTGATGTAAACACTGCGCTCGGATTCATAAATCTGATTGATTTCAATCCAATTGAAACAAAAAGTGTCAATGTAAACGCAGCCACTGATAGCAGTCTATATCACTTTCACTCTCCCTTCTCTCCAGCAGCCAGTTGACACACAGCACACGTGACCGCAATGCCTGTCTCTTATTCGCTCAGGTTAAATAGAGTTAGTAAGGTGCAAGCGCGGAGACGCGACCGGCTTTGGTTGAGAAAGAACACAGCAGAAGTGCTGTCTGCAACTATTTTAGATTTGAGGCATGACCAAAAAAGGCAAAAGACACAAGCAAGCCAATATGCAAGCGTTGTTACAAAGCAGTGCTAACACCACTAATTTAGCAAAGTTAAATAAAAAGCTATAGCTATATAAAGAGTTTTGAGAGGTTGGTAATTGCTCTCATTTTAACATTAATAATAACCAAGATGGCCCAGTATTGTTGCTGATATTAGTGTCCTCATGTCGTTCCAGTGAGGTTTAGCATATTATGCACCTTTGCGCATCCGTGTTTACTATAGTGCTGTATTTATGTGCGTTGATCAATGAATATATGCGAATCCGAAATTAAACATAAATCTGTTCATCATATACATGTTAATATATTAACCAACATTAATGAA